>JBBPBT010000152.1:12557971-12586302 GCA_037974875.1 Cicer bijugum | reverse complement strand
TCCTACTAACAAATATACAGAGTATATGGAAAGGTTAATTGATTTAAATTAAAAGTTAAATATCACAAGAATTCTGTTTTAAACACGAACAAAAAATAACATAACAACTAATTATTAAGAAGATGGAATGTAGAGATTAAAATTGATAAAAAAAATAAAAATTGTATTAAAAACCAAAATATAGTTTTTATATTTGCATTTTATTAAAATTCAACGGTTATTTGCAGAGAGTAATGGGCTCCCACTACATCTACATCTTGTTACACTTTATTGAAAGCTCTGCCTTTGTATTTATTATTTTAAATTTTTTCATATTTAGGGATACAGTGTTATTATAGTCCGTATTAATCCCAGACTAAAATCGAAATTCTAAATAATTTCATTAACTATGATAAACTCAAATTAATATTACAATATTTTTCAATTGATTATCCATTCAATTTAAATTTATGATAATTGAAACCAACCATGAACAGATACATTTAAAGTTGATATTGAGGGTTCAAACCCCTACAAAATTTATCAGTTTTATATCTACCACTATTATATAGCTCATCAGTTCAACATTCCCTTTAATAACATTAATCGTCCTTCAATATTTAAAGTTGAGATTTTTCATTTAACATCAATTAATTTGTATTTACATGTACATTAACTTGCAACCAATATTTTTGTTTGGATAGAAGTCACAACCAATAATTAAAGGTTATATTTTTCATTGACTGAATTTCTACAATATTGATATCTAAAAGGTAAAAATCTACAATGTCTAAGAAATATGTTATTCTTATAATATTTCAACCGCATCCAATTTGTACTCTCTTCACATATAAGACATGCACACTGACCTTTAAGATTTTATCCTGATAAATTATCATATGCTGGAAAATCATTAATTGTACCGAACAACATAACCCTCAAATTGAAACATTTTTTCTTATACCCATCATAAACTTCTACATTTGTCTCCCACATATTTTTTAAATATTTAATTAAAGGAGTCAAGTATACATTGATATCATTCTCCGGTTGTTTGGGTCCAGAAATTAACAGAGACAACGTCATAATCTTATGCTTCATACATAACTATGGAGGTATGTTATAAATCAACAAAATCATAGGCCACATGATTTGTGAGATGCTTTGAAAACCACGTGGATTCATTTCATTAGTAGAAAGTGCAAGTTGTAGATTTCTTGACTCTACCGAAATCAAGATACTTGTGATCAATTTTTTATCCGTTGTGGAGAATTTGCAGGGTGTCGAAACCTTCCATCTCTAATTCTTTCATCTTCATACGCCTAAATCTTGGTGTTATAGGAAAATACCACATGACTTTTGCTGGAGTAAATTCTTTTTCTTATATCAAAAGACATTGCATTTCGAACAAGCCTTTAGTAATTCATATTTGTTTCGAAATAAAATGCAATCGTTAGGACACACATGAATATGTTAATAGAGCACTCGTTTAGCCTCGTAGGTTCGACTGGAAAGTTCATTATCATTTGACAACATATTTTGTAGGAGTGTTAATAATTATGTGAAGCTTTTATCAGATCATCCATTAATCGCTTTTAAGCTTTACAACTTTAATATCGTCGACAGTCTTGTGAATTTAGTACAATAATTATATAATGGTTTCTCTAGATCACTCAAGAAACTATCAAACATTTTAGGACAATCCCGAAGATCTTCTTCAACTAATTTTGCTATCTCCTTAACTCGGTCCCGCTCATATGTATCTGTGTCAAAATAATTTGAAGCATATGTCGAACCATACTCAAAATTAGTGTTTCCTTTTTTTTTTCTCACCATGTCTTATCCATCATGTATAACTTTGATCAATTTCATGTCATACAAAATGTCCTTCTAATTGATCTTCTCTAACGCGTTTTCCAAAATAACATTTTAAAGAAGGACAAATGATTTAATTTGAGTCTTTTATATTCTTCATTGCAAACTCAACAAACTCCTTCACTTCATTTTCATACTTTTTTGACAATCAATCGACATACATCTATTTCTGGTCCACTTTATATGACCCATATGAATGCAGTGTTACACAAATGATAAGCTACTTATAATATTATACAAATCTATAATATATATATATATATATAGTCTAATATTGGAAAATGTTTCACTCTCATAATTTTTCCAATAGATCATGCAATCTTTATGGCAAACATTGATCTTTTTATAATCGAGCCCTAAGTCATTTATCATGCCTTTAGTTTTATTGAACGTATTAGGGATGCTCACTGAAGACATAACTTCTTTCAACAATTCTAAGAGAGCATTAAATGATTCATTGCTCCAACCATACAAACAGCCGAATTATGAACGACAATTTTGAGAAGTTTTTGCAACTCGGATATAACTTTTGTTTGGCTTCTTCAACTAGATTATAAAACTTTTTTGCATCTTCGTTGAGACCTTCATTACATTTACATTCTTCTTGTATAACATCTCTAAATCATTCAAAAAGTAGTTCATCAATTTGATCCTTTTCATCATTCACATGATCATCATTAAGATCATTGGGTTTTTTTTATCTCTTCCACATGTCGAACCCAACAGTCATATCCTTTTTGAACTCCTAATGCTATTAAATGATTTCATACTACCTTCCTTGTGAACCAATTGGTGTTGTAACATTCAACACATGGACACAAAATCTCTTTTCCACGAGATGAACATAGAAAGCCAACAACAATATAAAAACTATAAGACATCATGAGCGATGTAACATTCAACACATGGATATTAATATTAGTATGGTGTTCGATAACAATATTATATCATCATGTATGAAAGTAAAGAACAAACAACAATATAAAAATTGTAGTTCAAGGACGATATATATTATTATATCATCATGAGTGAAATTGTAGTTCGAGGAGGGTATATAATATCGCATAACTATAATATCGTATAACTATGACAATTAAAAGTAAAAATTGATATGTAATACACTCATGTAACAAGCACAAAGTAAATTAAAGTTATTGGAGATCTTGAGAAAAATGAAATTTGCATTCCTTGGTTCAGCCAATCAAATACACTACGGAAAATTATAAATTCAACTTCACGAGTCTTATCACTTGTAGCTAGATTAACTGGATAGTCAGACATATCACATTGATACGATTGTAGGAATGTGATATGCCCTTTTGACAACATAATTTGATTAAGAAGGATAAGAGAAAAAGGTGGAAGCACTGGTGTGAACTACCAAATTGATAGTTGAATTTATTATTGTACACAAACTCAATAGAGGCAACAACTAATTTGTTCAAAAGAGACACTTGAAGAGGTGAAATAATACTTGAAGTCGAAAGAAATAAAGTAAAACATATATTTGTATGTTATTGGATTAATAGCGGATTAAACCATCGATTGTAATAGAGTAAATCTATATGTAAAAGAAGAACTATTATATCAACAATTATTATAACTAATATAATTATTATAACTAATATAATAATACTTGAGTCTCTTATGTGCATATATAATAACTCATCAAAGGTTGAATTTCTTTGGTAAAATGTGGATCTTCTACGTCAAACCCTTCCTCGATTATTATGGGTCACAGCTGATATTCCCCAATATAGTAAATGAAATGAAATCCTCATTAATTGTTTGCAGTAATTAATATCTCTCACATTTTACTTCGACATCTAACCTTCCTAATAAAAATATTCCATCATCATTATTTTGGAAATTGTCTTAATGAAAAGATTTCACTAGATATATAAGTACATTTTTTTATTTTTAAAATTCAATTTAAAAAAGAAATGAATACAAACTAATACAACCTCCATGGTGATAGAATTCAAAATACAATAAGTGACCTAACACAAAACTAAGACACTAAACTTGCAATGTGAAATTCAGTTCTTAACATTACACATTTTTTTAAGCTTATTCTCACAAACAAATTTAATAAAGAAGGAAAGGAGAATTCGGAGATAATTCGTTGTAAGAATCAGGCTCCTTCCATGAATCTCCCAACCTTTTCAAATCAACAAGAGAAGATCCACTTCCTCCTCTTGCCTCATAAGCACTTATTTTCATCTTCAAAATCCTTTCTCTAATCTCTTTTCCTTTATCCAATTCCATCAACTCAATAACTCGCTCCCCTATCTCAGACGCACTTACAAATCTATCCGCTGACTCGTTTAGTTTCAATGCAATTTTCGTTTCCTGCACCAAAATCACTCTATTAAGATTTTGCTCAGCGTAAAGCGGCCACGTAATCATTGGAACTCCTTCACAAATAGCCTCTAAAATTGAGTTCCACCCACAATGAGTAACAAACCCACCAACTGAATCATGATTCAATATCGCTCTCTGTGGGGCCCAGTTCCTAACTACCATTCCCTTCTCCTTTGTCCTCTCCAAAAATCCTTCCGGCAACAACTCATCTAAACTCAACTCATCTAAATCCAACTCGCTCCTAACAATCCACAAGAATCTTTGTTTACTTTTCTCCAATCCAAATGCTATCTCATTCAACTGAGCCTTAGAAAATCTCCCCATGCTTCCAAAGCTCAACAACACAACGCTTTGACTCGGCTGCGAGTTGAGCCAACTCATACAAACATTTTCATCTTCATACAAAGACGAAAGCACGGGTCCGATGCAAAAAATCAATGGAGTGGTTCCTTCAGGAACACACAATCCATCTCTCAATGCTTTAATAGCTTTTCTTTCAAGTTCATCAAAAGTGTTAACAATGATTCCATCACTTTCCCTCAATGATTTAGCAGATTCGAGCAAAATGTAATAACTTTGACTCGACGGATCTTTCCCTTCATTTGGATAGTCATCAACGGATAACCTCGGTAACCCGGGGAGATCAATAGGTGTGTGAATGTCAAAATCCTTAATTGGTTTAGTGGATTGTTCATGAAAAGTTGGAAAGTGAAGAAAAAGTGATAGAAGAGAAGCTCCTGAGGTGTAGTAAAAGTAAGTGGGAATTTCAAGTGTCTTTGTAACTTGTGAAGCACTAAAGTTGAGAAAATCCAAAATAACTGCTTTGAGGTTTGTGGTTTTGGAGATTGATTGAAGAATTTGATGAACATAGTGGTTGCTACGAGGGGAGAGTTCAAGTGTGTATAAGTGAGGTGGAAGTGTTAAAGTGAGTGAAATGGAAGGAATGAAGTGGAAGTTTATGGAGGGAAATTTGTTAGAGATAGAAGCAATGTATTGAGTGGTGGAATCATCATTCTTATTGTTGGGTGGTGTGAGGATGAGAATTGTGATGGAAAATGAAGGGTGATGTGTTATTATGAGGTTTCCAAATTCAACCATAGACATTAAGTGTCCACTCCCATAAGCAGGGTAAAGAACTATAGTGTCTTTCATGATTGATAATATATGGAATAATGTTTTTGTTAATTTTGAAAACAATTACGTGAATAAGTGTATTTATAGACCAACTATGCCTTATTGTGCTATTAAAATCTATTAAAATCTACTGAAGGATTGATTACCTTTTCACAAAGTAAGCATTTATGATACTATATTAATTTCTCTATATATTTGATTTAAAACAAAATAAAATTGTCTATCATAATGATAGAGACATATCATATTACTAAATATATATATATATATATATATATATATATATATATATATATATGTGCATATCACATAAATTTGTAAGCGGGTAATTCAAACTAATATTTATTTCATATACCAATTTATTTATGTGATATCGGATAAATTATTTAGTAAAAAAAACCATTTGTTTAATTCCAGCGTACGCTTTTTGCTGGCAACTGGAGAGCAACACAAGAAAGTCACATATAGCAATACAATACATTAACATTATATATGCCCACGCAGTAGAATAACAAAATCTACACATTAAATTATATATTAACCGAATTATTTCAGGTAGGATTTTTTGAGAATAAATTTCCTTGCACGTTGTAATGACCAAGGATATAATATTAGAAAATTCATGTAGGATTATTTGATACCTTTTTTATTAGAAAAAAAATCCTACATTAGTTATATAGGGTTTTCAAAACTTTTAAAAAAAAATTCTTTCTAAAACCAAGAAATTGTAGAACCCTAATTAATTTAGGGAGATATAAAAGAAAATGCAATCGAATTATTTCTGCATCTTTAGTGGCCTATTGCGTACGTGATTAGCATGAAATGTAAGAGCCAGGAGGGGACACTTATAAATTATAAACTTGTAATATGATCTTTAATTTGTGCAGCATTGAGTTTTTTTTTTTTTTTCAATACTCCCATATAATTTTTTTACCAAATTTTCCTTTTTAAAATTATATACAAATTTTAAATTAAATAGATTGATTAGAGTTGCTTGTAACATTTGGACAATATTTTCGAGTATAATTAGTTAACCAACATAGTCCGCATTTTCTTGACACTTTTTCTTTAACGTTCATTTCAGTTCTAATATGGTTACTATTTGGATGAAATTTTTTAATTATTTGCATTGCAGGATTGTGATACAATATTTCACCTTCATATGTGGGTCAATATCTTTTATTGGATATAAATACATTAACAACCTTGTACACGTCAAGTACATGCACTAAATAGTTTTGGATAAGCGTAAGAACATGCAGCTATAACATGTGAACAAGACACATGTATAGCCTAAAATTTTCTACAATCACACCATTTTCTTTGAAGGTTGAAATGACCAATTTGTCGTACCTCTCTTGAGTTTACTGTTTCATACACCATGAAAGAATAATAATTTTGGTCGAATTGCATGACTTGGTGAGTATTAGATTTACCAACTTCATAATTAATCTTGTTAATGCAATCATTTGTGCATACTCGACCATAAGCTAATTATGTATGGTATTATTGTCCCCTTTCTGCATATAAAACTTCAAATCTATAGTATGTTGTTGTACCAAAGCAATGATTGAGAGATTGTGTGTACCCTTGAGCACTACGTTGATTGACTCGAAAATGTTTGTTGTCATGTGTCCCCATCGTTGACCTTGAGAATACGTCATAGTCTATTATTCTGGGGGATATTATTGATCCATCTTAAAGCCTCTAAATTTACCATCCTGATTTCATTGCGGTAATATTTAAATGATGGCTCACTTAAGACATATCATTTTATAAATTATGTTAAAATTATAAAGTACTATGAAGTGATAAGTGGAAAATATACTAATCAGAATTAGATCATTACCCATACAAATATGTGTTGATGGAGGATCTTGTCAACAATTATTTAGATTATTATAAGCGCTTTTAATAGATTTGTGTCTATTTAAAGTCAAATTAATGTCGATTAGAGGTGTGACATATATTCTAAGATTTTTCAAAAAAAAAAAAAAACTCAAAGCACCCCCTGTCTCACCTTCCACGAGTGCATAAGCAATGTAAATTGTATTTTGTTTCTATCCTAGGCAATGACTAGCAACAGAGTAACCTTGTACTTCTGTACAACCAAATTCCATCTACTGAGACAAATGGTTTACAAAATTTAATCCTAGAGAGATGCACGAAAGGAAAGCCCATAATAGTTGTTTGAAATTTTTTGACCCATATAACAAAGTATTATCCGGATATGCAGGTGATACTTCCATTTACATAATAGTTCATGGAAGGAGTTTTTGCATCAAGCAAAGAGGAATTATTGTATAAAACATGCAATACTCGTTGTAATACACCTGAGTCTGCTATCCTAATTACTTAATAATATGTGTCAACAAAGCTTTCAGATTTCAATCTTTGAGAATGCATATACTCCGTTGAATCAAACATCCAACTAAACTCAAGGTAGAAGTAGTTCATGTTCAGCACTTCCTCCTAGACGTCCTCAACAGCAAGAAAGTGAAGATCAAGAAGTAAAAGAAGAACAAACTCGCGATGTACGTACCAAGGCATCGTTAAAATCTTGTACGTGTGAGAAAACCTCGACAATGTGGTATTGACAGTCATCTTCGACATTAATTTTATCGTAAATTTTATAAAATTGGTGATACCGTTTTTTATGAATGAATTATATTAATGTCGAATGTGACCCTCGACATTGAATGAATTGTATTAGTTAAAAAAATTGAAAAAGTTCCAAGAAAATACATACTATGTCGATTAACTGGTTATACTCGAAAACATTGGTCAAATGTTACAAACAACTTTAGTTAATCTATATAATTTAAAATTTGTGTTTATGTATTTTTATGAATTATATATATATATATATATTAATTTAAAAAACAATTTTTTTTTTGAAAAACTAATTTAAGGAAGTCACTTTTGAACACAGACTTCTTTAAGGAAATCGCAATTTATAAAGGTGATTTGTAAAGAAGAAAAAGAAAATTATTTTAGTATATAATTTTAAAAATGGAGTAGTTTGATAAAAAAAAAATTAATATTAGTTGTGAAAGGAAAACTAATAAAATAAAGAAAACTCTACCACAAGTATCACATGAGAAAAGAGAAAACTCTTGGTCATTACAACGTGCAATGAAATTTCAGGGTTTGAGAACTCATATATTTAAATAGTTTCAAGAATCCTAATAAATTTAGTTTTCTATATTTGTAAATTTAATATATAAATAAATGATTTATCAATCAAAATTTTCAAATTAGCTTATTTTTCAAAATTATTAATTATAATTTATGTGGTACAAAATTAATCAATTAAAATTATTAATTATATAGTTGAATTTTCTTATAAAAGATTTTTAGTAAAAAATCTTGTTATATATTTTAATAGACATGATAGACACCAATAATGTAATATTTGTTTACAACAAAAATATAATACTATTGGGTCATTTTTCAAAGTTCTAAAGTGATAGCTAAATTTATTATTTTGAATGTGTACACATTTCATTTACTTTTCATTTTTATAAATTTATTATTTTGAATCAGTGTAAAAATTATTAATTATCCAATAAACAAGTTTGTGAATTGATTTGGGTCGTTCATAATAACGGTCAATATTATTGGTGTATTTAAAAATAACGGTAAGAATAGTTGACAAAGTTCTTTTGAGGTGCTAGCCAATTTGGTGTATTTAAATTGCTAATTTCCTGTGCATCTATTAAGCTGGAGGTGAATTTTTTAATTAATATTAATAGCTTTCTGTGCCTCTTAAAAAAAAACACAATGATGAAAGCAGTACTAACTATGTACGAATATATCAAAACATACGTGTGAGGGGCGGATCTAAGACTTATCTGAATAATATTATAATACTAGTCAACGAGAATTTAAAGATTATAATATAATGCCATGTTTAGATTAAATACGTTTAAATATGCAATTAGATATTGTAAGATATTAAAAACAATTATTTTAATTCATACAAAATAAAAAATTCATTTAAGTTTTTGAAAAATATACAGACGTTTACATTTTAATACTTAATATGTTATCAATTTAAATAAAAGAAAAGTTGTTCTATTTAATCTAAAATTTAAATAAAATAAAATAATTTTTTTTATCAATTTTTGGTTATATTTAAATTAGTGTAATGTTCCCTCTATTTCATTTTAAAAATCTTATTTGAATAGTTTCTGATTGTTAAAAAAATTGATTAGTTATATTGATTTCAATATCATAAGTTTTATTTACATTAATATATTTATTAATTACAGTCAATAAAAAAACTTTGATTAATTAATTGAGCTACAATAAGTATATCAATGCATGTAAAAATAAATTAATAAATAAAATATTTAAATGAGACAGAGGGAGTGTATAACATGGCACAACACATGATGTATTGCCTCCTTGTTATCGGTGAATTATTCAACAAATGAGGAGGCAAACTGCTAGCAAATAATCATTGATTAAATATACATAAGTTCAAAAACAAATTTAAAAAGCTTGTTTCGATAATTTACATACGGATTATTTATTGACATAGAGCTGTAGGAACATGTAATGTGTTGAGCATATATGTTATTAGTACTTATGTGGGTAATGTTAACAACGAAAATATCACAATAACATCAAATTAAAGAAAGAAACATTACCCCAAAAAAATGTCATGAATAAACATAACCCATGAAATGTCTGGAGGCAACGTAAAATTAGGTAAAATTTAGACGAAGAAAAAAACCTAAAAGATCAAATGTATGCTCTCATCCATCATGATTGCATCAACTAAACAACAAAGGACAACAACAAACTAAAAGATCATAATCCTCGTGTTAAGTACGCCTTTATATTTATGACTAATATACTTATATTAATAAAATACGAAAACAAATTAATTAAGATGGTGTGCCTAATATGGACCTCTAAATAATATGGTTCAATTGTGATTTAGGGTTGATGGTTTTTTATTTTCAATTAGGGATGACAACACAATCTGCATCCATATGTATCTATCGAACACGTCGTGATTTGGGCAGAGAAAGTCTATTTTTATTAGGTGCTGATATTTTTCGATATTAAAACTTAGGGGCGGGTTTTGGGACTTGGTGGAAGATGGTTATATTGTTCTGAAGATTACTCATGGTATTGAAATTCAAGAAATGAGATGAATATTGATCAGAAGAAGATGTACAAGATGCATCATAAGTCCATAACATTTATGGTAAATATAATCACCTTCAAGGAGTTTGACAAATGCACCAACAAAGAGTATTTATGATAGTCTGATTTTGACCTATGAAACAAGCAAGCAAGTTCAAGAAGCAAAGGTCAATCTCCTGGTCAAAATGTATGAGTTGTTCAAGATGGAAGAAGATGGAGACATTGAAACAATATTTTTCAGATTTCAAACCCTGGTCTCATGATTAAAGGTACTTGAGAAGAGTTATACTACTTCTGATCATGCGGAGAAAATTCTTAGGAGTCTAGCAAGCAAGTTAAGACCTAAGATCATCGCCATTCAAGAAGCAAAGGATTTGAATACTCTAAAGTTGAAAGAATAAGTCAACTCTATTAGATCACTTGATATTGAGATCAAGAAGAAGGTTCTAAATCCCAAAAAGAACAAGACTCTAGCCTTGAAGTCTAAGTAGAAGAAGGTTTTAAAGGCAACATCAGAATTAGAGGATAGTGCTTCATATGATCTGAATCTGAACTCAGAGGAAGAGGATATTTCTTTCATATCCGAAAAAATTTAAAAGATATGGCACAAGTTAGAATATTCAAATATGTCCAAGAAGAAGAGTCTGATACCTACATTGGGTGATTTTGAGGAATCCTCTTACGATGAACATGCCTATTTGATTATGATGGCTCATACCAACTTTGTCTCTAGATCTAACATAGATTCTGACTCAAAAAGTGAATCAACAAATGAAGAAATTGAGATGTCCTCAACAATCAAGTTAAAATGCTAATCATGGTACCTGGAAAGTGGATGCGCGCGACATATGACGGGTGAAAAGTCTATGTTTCAAGAACTAACTTTGAGCAAATGAGGCACAATGGCTTTTGGAGGAAAGCAAAAAGGTCAGATCATTGGTCAAGGTACAATTGGTAATGGTACTTGCCCTTCTATTAAAGATGTCTTGTTTGTTAAAGGTCTTAAGCTAATTTATTAAGTATGAGTTAGTTAATTGATAATAATTATGATATTATATTCAATCCAAAAACATGCAAGTCAAGGAAGGTACTAATACTCAATGACCCAAAACACTTTGGATTCCTAAAAATCATGATCTTGTTTTGTAAGAATACATATATAAGTACCTCTAATATGTAGTACTTGGATATCAAATGTTCAAAACACATGACCGGTGACAAAAAAAATTCAGCTCTAACTCTTAAATCAAAAGAATATGTGATCTATGGAGATACCAACAAGGGTAAGATTTTGGGAAATGGAAAGGTTGGTGCAGCCCCCTTTCCTTCAATTGAAGATGTTTTATATGTTGAAGGATTAAAGCACAATCTTATATGTTGAAGACTTCAAGAATCACTCACATGTTTTCAAATTAAAGGAAAGCCCTTTATGGTTTGAAACAAGCTACAAGAGCTTGGTATAATAGGCACATAACTTTCTATATGAACGAGGATTTGAAAAGGGTAAATTTGACAAGACATTATTCATTAAAAGAACTAACGATCACATTTTACTTGTTCAAATCTACATAGACGATATCATATTCGGATCAACTAATAATAAAATATGTGAAGAATTCCCATTAATGATGCAAGGAGAATTTGAAATGTCTATGATGGGTAAGTTAAATTATTTCCTTGTTCTTCAAATCACGCAACTTAAAAATTGATTTTTTTTCATCATTCAAGCAAAGTACTGTAAGGAACTATTATAGATATTTGAGATGGACAACAGTAAAGAAAGTGAAACTCCTATAGGCTCTGAAACTTATGTAGATAAAGATGAAACTGGTAAATCAATAGATACATCAAAATATCGAGGTATGATTGGTTTTCTTTTATATCTAATGGCCAGTTGGCCAGATATTATGTTCAATGTCTGTTTATGTGCAAGGTTTCAGGAAGATACTAAGGAATTACATCTTGTAGCAGTGAAATGGATAATGAAATATTTGAAAGGAACAACCAATGTTGGCTTATGGTATCCAAAAGGTAGTATATGCAATCTTGTTGTTTATACTGACTCTAACTACGCACAATGTAAAACAGATCGAAAAAGCACAAGCGACACTTGTGATATCTTAGGTAGTGTTTTGGTGTCATGGTCCTATAAAAAGTAAGCTTGTGTGGCTCTAAGCACCGCTGAAGCAGAATACATAACAATAGGGAGTTGATGTGCATAAATTATCTGGCTCAAACAACACTTATGTGACTATGAATTTGACCATGGATGCATCCCCCTAATATGTGACAATACCAGTGCTATCAATATCACAAATAACCCAATCATGCATTCTCGAACCTAACATATATACATACGCCATCACTTTATGTGTGGTCATGTTCCCAAGGGAAATGTTGAAGTTATATTTGGGGATACACATAATCAACTAGAAGATATCCTCAAAAAGCCCTTGCCTAAAGATTCATTCTATAAGATATGAAGAGAACTTGACATTCTAAATGAAAATGATCTCTAATACAAGGTATAGATACTTTTTCAGTCACTTCTTTTCAAAATCTTTAACTTAAAAAGTTGATAAAATTAAATCTTTGATGTATAAATATGTGCATTCTCAAAATGAATATTTCTTAAAAATATTGTCTTTCAGTAAAAATTCAAGTTAAAAATGAAAATTTTCTCATCTTAGCCGAATACACATAGTTTGTATTCGACTACAACCAGAGTTTAGCCAAATACAGATTCAAAATTTTCCCTATATATGAGTTTTCCCATTTTTGGTCACTTTCTTCCAATTTCAATAGTCGAATACAACTCTTTCTCCATTTCCATTACTCCAAACTTTCATCCAATCTTACATGAAAACATTACTAAATCTATACACTATCATTAATTTCATCTAAGATTACTCCCCACTAAAAATCAAAACCCCAAAATTTTCCCAAATCCTAAAACTTCATCTTCTTCAATTGTTACTATGGATGCACAAAAATGTGGTTCCCGAACCAAGCCTGATTTAGTGGGTCCTTCATAAAGGTGGGCTAAAAATAACAATGTCACAGATTTGTTTAGATTACTTCATTCACCCGAAGATATTGATCGTCTCTAAACTTATTACTCGGGTAAAAAGTTGATCACTCCAAAACATGGTACACTTGATTCCTTCTCAACTTTTAAATTTTATGAGTTACTTAAGGCACAACATTTGGAGACATTCATTAGTTATAATAGCCCAATCTATGCTAACTTAGTTAGGGTGTTTTACTGCAACCTTAAGAAAGAAGGATTTAAGTTGATATCTCAAGTAAAAGAGAATTATATTGAGTTAGATACTAAAACAATTGGAGAAATTATGTAGTTACCATATGAAGGTAAAAAACTTAGGCTTGAAAATTTGTGAGTGGGCAAATGTGACAAAATATGATGCTTATGCATCATTGTTCCGTTTTGACAAAAACACCATGGAAAGAGATCACCTGGGCCAAAGGTTGCTTTCAAATATTGTTGTAAGGTAATATTCTGATTTCTTTTTCCACTCATTTGTTTCCTATTTATTGGCCTCATTTGCTTCATTCAATACATGTGCTAATTCTTCTCAATATTTTTAATTTTGCAAAACAAGTATAATACTTTTTTAAATCAGTCTTTTAAAGTAAAACAATTCAATTTGGAAATTGAAAGAAAAAAGAAAAACACTTTTCTATTGTTGCTAAATTACAATATTCTCTATATTATAAATGTATGTAATGTTAATCACTTACATTCCTTTCTTGTCATATATAATGCTCAGGGGTTTGAAATTAAGAGCTTTGGAGACTTTGCTTGATGGTATAAAGTTATTATTCGAGACTTGAGAGTAAAATTTTGCTCAAAGCATTCATTTTAACTCTTGGCCAAGGTGAAAAAAAATCTTTGTTATTATTTATTATATAATTTTTATGTGGATATAATTTAGTATTAACACACATGACATTATAAGTCGATTTCCAATTATATGTGATATTAGAACTCCGTCTCAAATACATTTATGGACTAAATATTGAGTGTTAAGTTTAAGATTATTATTTGATAAAAACGTCAATTGTGATTTGGTTTTTAATGAATATTTTTTAACCTATAATAAAATGACTTCATATATTATTAAATATTTTGTATGCATTAACTAATAAATCAACTTTTTAATTAAAAAAAACTAATTAATCAATTTGGCATTATTTTTATTTTGAAATAAAAAATCATATGTGCAATACATGTTTTATGTATTTCTATAATTTTAGAAAGGTTTCAATGTAAATATTAAAATCAAACTTAAAAAAATACAATTAAAATTAAGTTTATATTAATTGAAAAATTAAAAATTAAATAACACATGAAGTTAAAATTCAACAATATTTTGTTTTGTATACGTAACACCACAATACGATAGTTGGGATATCCGTTCTCAAATGTGAAAGCCACAAACCTGTCAAAATTAGATTTGCAACATCTATTTTTCATTAAAAAAACTTAAAAAAATATGATAAATTGTTATTTTATATTCTTTTAATCAACAAAATATATAATATGAAGAGTATGTTTAAAAGGAAATATTTGATATAAATATAAATGGAAATAAATATTCTAAAAAACATAATCAACTTTCGTTTGAAAAGTTTGGAATGCTAATGAAATGAATGTGTTACTAAAAATGAATGAATGTAACTAAAATGTCAAGTTAATTGAATTCTTTAGTGTTATTAATGGTAAGAATCTTTTTGGGCATAGATGGTTTGCACCACAAGAGAGTTTGGTCAATTTATCTGGCCAAAATGCAAAACTAAGTATTACTCTAATGAAGCTCTCTTCCTTTCATTATTTTCGATTTGGTTTTGATCTTTCGTTCTTCTAACAACCTTCTATTCAGATATTGTTCTAAAGCAAAAATGTAGTTCAACATTTCATCGTTGTCGTTATAGACATACTACATGGCCAATGTTATTGTACCGACGTTGTGCACTCATTATATTCTTTTAAAATCGATTTTTCCACTTAACCACCGTGTTAATATGGACACGCTTAGAGCTCACGATAAAGCTCACCATTCAATAATGTTGCATGGTTCAATAGATGTCTTCAACTTCACACTCCAAGGCAACTATGATCCAAACTTTTTTGGCTAACACTAATCCTCTCTAATTACACATAAACTCTTTTATTTATTGTTTTAGTTATTTCGAGTTATATGCATTTATTATATAGCAATAATTGATTTACATTATCATATTTTAGTACTCAATTTAGTTTCATTTTATTTTTATGAGATGAGTTTGAGTGAGATTTAATTATTACTATTATTGAATTTTTGTTTATGATTTGTACAACCAAAGTAAAGTTGGGATCACCACCAAAGGAATTTACTCTTGTGGTTGATACGGGAAGTAGTGTTATGTGGGTTAAATGCAAAACTTGTTGTAATTGCCCTCACTCTAATGCACTCGGAGTTAGGATTTTCAATCTTTATCACTCATTTTTTTTACTATACATACTTATTATATAGTACTACTTACTTGTGGTGTGTAGTGTTTATTTTGTTGCCTTGGACACAATCATGCTATACCTAACATTATTTATATCATCAAGAAGATAATGAATATGGTTTGATTAATTCAACAAACTACTAAATTAGAGTAACAAGTCAACAAATATCATTAGAAATCTTAAAGGGTAATTAAAGTTACAACTTCGATGTTGTACACCCATTACCTTCCTTTAAAATGGATATTTCCACTTAACCCCCGTGTTGATACAGACACGGTTAGCGTTCACGATAAAGCCCACCATTCAAGAATGTTGTATGGTTCAATAGATGTCTTCAACTACACACTCCAAGGCAACTATGATCCAAACTCTTTTGGCTAACACAAATCTTCACTAATCACACATAACCTCTTTAATTTATTGCTTTAGTTATTTTGGGTTATATGCATTTATTATATAGCAATAATTGATTTACATTATCATATTTTAGTACTCAACTTGGTTTCATTTTATTTTTATGAGATGAGTGAGAGTGAGATTTAAATATTACTATTATTGATTTTTGTTTTATGATTTATTCAACAAAATTGAAATTGGGATCACTTCAAAGGAATTTACTCTTGAGGTTGATACGGGAAGTAGTGTTATGTGGATTACAACTACCAAATTGTACCCCTATTACCTTCCTTTAAAATGGATCTTTCCACTTAGCCCCCGTGTTGATATAGACACGCTTAGAGCTCACGATAAACCTCACCATTCAAGAATGTTGTATGGTTCAATAGATGTCTTCAACTTCACACTCCAAGGCAAATATGATCAAAACTGTTTTGGGTAACTCTAACCTCTATAATTACACATAAACTCTTTTTTATATTGCTTTAGTTATTTTGGGTAATATGCATTTATTATATAACAATATTAGATTTACATTATCATATTTTAGTACTCAATTTAGTTTCATTTTATTTTTATGAGATGAGTGAGAGTGGGATTTAATTATTACTATTATTGATTTTTTGTTTATGATTTATACAACAAAAGTGAAATTGGGATCACCACAAAAAAAATATACTCTTGTGGTTATCACCGGAAGTCGTATTATATGGTTTAATTGCAAAACTTGTAGTAATTTCCCTCACTCTAATGCACTCGGGGTTAGGATTTTCAATCTTTATCACTCATTATTGTTTATTATACATACTTATTATATAGTACTACTTACTGGTGATGTAGGGTTTATTTTGTTGCTTTGGAAACGTTCATGTTATACCTAACGTTATTAATAGCATCAAGATGATAATAGACATGGTTTGATTAATTCTACTAACTACTAAATCAGAGTAACAAGACAACAAATATCATTAGAAATCTTAAAGGGTAATTAAAATTACAAGTACGAAGTTGTGCACCCATTACCTTCCTTTAAAACGGATCTTTCCATTTAACCCCATTGTTGATACGCACACGCTTAGAGCTCCCGATAAAGTTCATCATTCAAGAATGTCAAATGGTTCAATAGATATCTTCAACCTCACACTCTATGGCAACTATGATCCAAACTCTTTTATTTAACACTAATCCTCTCTAATTAGTCATAATCTCTTTTATTTATTATTTTAGTTATTTTGGGTTATATGCATTTATTATATAGCAATAATTGATTTATATTATCATATTTTGGTACTCAATTTACTTTCATTTTATTTTTATAAGATGAGTGAGAGTGAGATTTGATTATTACTATTATTTGTTTTTATGTTTATGATTTATACAACAAAAGTGAAGTTGGAATCACCACCAAAGGAATTTACTCTTGCGGTTGATATCAGAACTAGTGTTATGTGGATTAATTGCAAAACTTGTAGTAATTGCCCTCACTCTAATGCACTTAGGCTTAGGATTTTCAATCTTTATCACTCATTTTTTTACTATACATTCTTATTAATTAGTACTACTTACTGGTGGTGTAGTGTTTATTTTGTTGCCTTGGAAATGATCATGCTATATCTAACGTTATTCATAGCATCAAGAGGATAACAAACATGGTTTAATAAATTCTAATAACTACTAAATCAGAGTAACAAGTGAACAAATATCATTAGAAATCTTCAAGGCTAATTAAAATTACAACTACGAAGTTTTGCACCCATTACCTTCCTTTAAAATGGATCTTTCCACTTAACCTCTATGTTGATACGAAAATGTTTAGAGCTCGCGATAAAGCACACCATTCAAGAATATTGCATGGTTCAAAAGATATCTTCAACTTCACACTCCAACGTAACTATGATCCAACCTCTTTTGCGTAACACTAATCCTCTCTAATTAGTCATATTATTTATTGCTTTAGTTATTTTGGGTTATATGCATTTATTATATAGCAATAATTGATTTATATTATCATATTTTGGTACTCCGTTTTGTTTCATTTTATTTTTATGAGATAAGTGAGTGTAATACCATAAGTTAACTGTCTAGAATATAACTTGAGCATTAGCATAATTTGACAAAAGAGATGATTAGTACAATCTTGACACAAAGTCATGAAAATGTATTAATAGACATACTAATCCTTCTAAGAAAAACATGAAAATATGGAGTACATAATACATCCATGGTTCAAAATAATTCCCCATAAATTTTAAGCCGACTATAGAGTAAACTGATACACTTCATATCTCCAACCTGTGATCTAAGCCTTTTTACCTGTAACACATTTGAATAAAGTTGGATGAGATTACATCTCAGTGGGTCCCAAAAATGAAATTCAAATCAACTGACATCCTAATTCAAGACTATATTTATTTTTTTTTTGAGTTTCTCTTCAAATGTAAAGTTTTAACTCTTTTGGAATATTTAAATCGTTAGACGTGAGTAATCTAACAACTTAAACTCTACCTAACAAGCATGTCATAAAGACTACATTAGTTTTACTAATGCCCTCTCTTGTTAGTAACTTGATTTTGGTAAGATTGGACATAATTACGTCCGTAAGTGGTGCCCCACTTACCCTCGCTTACCCCTTACTTCCGTCGTATATAAACGGAGAATTCATCTAGCTAGGATGAATCCTATACTTCTCACTTTAATCAAATATATAGGTATTATATATATAACAATCCACACACATACACACACAAGTATAACATCATCTAATAATACATATATGAGAGACTACCATACACTCACCTTGAAAATTATCATGATAACATAAGCTATAAATGCAATTATATCATACAAACCACACAATGTAAAATAAAATTCCAGAGAATACGTTTAATGTGGATTTTTCCCAAAACAGTCCCAAATTTATGTTATAACAACTCAAAACTGAGTTTAATTTTAGAGTCAACTGACAGAAACTTACAATTATCATAATTGAGTGAATAGGTACTCTTTGGAAAGCTTATGATGTCTACTTTATAGATAAAACTATTTTATTTTTTGTTTAATCCCAATTCATGCAGTTTATTAAAATACAACACAATGACAGAAAATAAAGCAGAAACAGCAACTCTGGTCCAGTTTGTAACTCAGTTTGCAACATCGATACTCAATCAATAATCACGAATTTTATACTCAATTTGAAGGTAATTGAGTCGAGTTTCCAGAAAGCTAAAAATCATTCAAAATGGATGTCTATAGAAAAAGTTATGACCAAAACATCACACATATGTCATATAAAATCCATGTTAATAACATTTCTTCTATCACACTAATTTCCTAACAATCCTTTGCAACAATAATACTAGAAATCATGAGTAAATCAGAAATAATCATGTCAAAACAGCAGCAACATTTCAATTTTCTCAATTCTACAGTAATCTATTTCAAAATCCCTAAAATCCAACCAAGAATGAATTTAAAAACCCTTTTCTTCATTTCAAACTCTTAAACCCCAAATCTCTAACCTTTGGGACACAAAAGACCTTAAATGCATGAATGAGAGATAGAAAAAGGGAAACCCACCTCTTGATTTCCAAAAGAATGGAGAAAATGATGGCACCCTCAACTCTTTCTACATTGACTTCTAGCAAAAATTCGCACTTTTCCTTTCTCTTTTCTTGGATTGTCAAAGTTTTTGGTTGGTTTTCCTTTTTCTTCTCTTTTCTCCTTCTCTTCTTCTTCTTCTTTCTCTCACTCTTTCCTCTTCTCTCCCTTTCTCTCTGTTTTTCCCGTTCTCTCCCCCTTCCTCTTTCTTTCTTTCTTTCTTTTCTTTTTGTTTTTTATTTGTTATTTACTACTTCCCTCTTTTATATTATTATTATTATCATTATTATTATTATTATTATTATTATTATACTAACATGTAAAAAAAACAAAAAGAATTTACTACAAATTGTTAATACTAAAAGAGGGATGTTATAGTGAGACTGAGATTTAATTATTACTATTATTTGTTTTTATGTTTATGATTTATACAACAAAAGTGAAGTTGGGATCACCACGAAAGGAATTTACTCTTGCGGTTGATACCGGAATTAGTGTTATGTAGGTTAATTGCAAAACTTGCAGTAATTGCCCTCACTCTAATGCACTCAGGGTTAGGATTTTCAATCTTTTTCACTCATTTTTTTTACTATACATACTTATTAATTAGTACTACTTAATGGTGGTGTAATGTTTATTTTGTTGCCATGGAAACGATCATGCTATACCTAACGTTATTCATAGCATCAAGATAAAAACAAACATGGTTTGATTAAATTTACTAACTACTAAATCAGAGTAACAAATCAACAAATATCATTAGAAATCTTAGAGGGTAATTAAAATTACAACTTCGACGTTGTGCATCAATTACCTCCTTTAAAATTGATATTTCCACTTAATCTCCTTGTTCATACGAAAACGTTTAGAGCATGCCATAAAGCTCACCATTCAATAAATTTGCATGGTTCAAAAGATGTCTTCGACTTCACACTCCAAGGCAAATATGATACAAACTCTTTTGGGTAACACTAATTCTCTCCAATTACTCATATACTCTTTTATTTAATGCTTTTGTTATTTTAAGTTATATGCATTTATTATATAGCAATAATTTATTTACATTATCATATTTTAGTACTCAATTTAGTTTCATTTTATTTTTATGAGATGAGTGAGAGTGAGATTTAAATATTACTATTATTGATTTTTGTTTTATGATTTATTCAACAAAATTGAAATTGGGATCACTTCAAAGGAATTTACTCTTGAGGTTGATATAGAATGTAGTGTTATGTGGGTTAATTGCAAAACTTGTAGTAATTGTCCTCACTCTAATGCACACGGGGTTAGGATTTTCTATCTTTATCACTCATTTTTTGAATATACATACTTATTTATAGTAATTCTTATGGTTGGTGTAGTGTTTATTTTGTTGCCTTGCAAACAATCATGTTGTACCTAATGTTATTCATAGCATCAAGAGGATAATGCACATGGTTTGTTTAAATCTACTAACTATTAAATCAGAGTAACAAGTAAACAAATATAATTTGAAATCTTAAAGGGTAATTAAAATTACAACTACGACGTTGTTCACCAATTACCTTCTTCTAAAATGAATCTTTCCACTTAACCCCCGTAGTGATATGGACACGCTTAGAGCTCACGATAAAGCTCACCATTCAAAAAAGTTGCATGGTTCAATAGATGTCTTCAACTTCACACTCAAAGGCAACTATGATCCAAACTCTTTTGGGTAACACTAATCCTCTTTAATTACTCATAAACTGTTTTATTTATTACTTGGGTTATACACACATATTATATAACAATAATTGATTTACATTATCATATTTTAGTACTCAATTTAATTTCATTTTATTTTTATGAGATTAGTGAGAGTGAGATTTAATTATCACAATTATTGGATTTTTTGTTTACGATATATACAACAAATGTGAAGTTGCGATAACTACAAAGGAATTTACTCTTGTGGTTGATAATGGAAGTAGTGCTATGAGGTTTAATTGCAAAACTTGCAGTAATTTCCTTCATTCTAATACACTCGGGGTTGGGATTTTCAATCTTTATCACTCATTTTTTTACTATACATAATTATTATATAGTAATACTTATTGTTGGTGTAGTGTTTATTTTGTTGACTTTGTAACGATCATGCTATACCTAACATTATTCATAGCATCAAGAGGATAATGGAGATGGTTTGATTAAATCTAGTAACTACTAAATCAGAATAACAAGTCAACAAATATCAATAGAAATCTTAAAGGGTAATTAAAATTACAACTACGACGTTGTGCACCCATTGCCTTCCTTTAAAATGGATCTTTCCACTTAACCCCTATGTTGATATGGACACGCTTAGAGCTTGCGACAAAACTCGCCATTCAAGAATATTGCATTGTTCAATAAATGTTTTCAACTTCACACTCCAAGGCACCTATGATCCAAATTCTTTTGGGTAACACTAATCCTCTCTAATTACTCATAAACTCTTTTATTTATTGCTATAGTTATTTTGAATTATATTCATTTATTATATAGTAGTAATTGATTTACGTTATCATATTTTAGTACTCAATTTAGTTTCATTTTATTTTTATGAAATTAGTGTGAGTGAGATTTAATTATTACTATTATCGGTTTTTTTTTTGTTTATGATTTATACAACAAAAGTGAAGTTGCGATAACTACAAAGGAATTTACTCTTGTGGTGGATACTGGAAGTAGTGCTATGTGGGTTAATTACAAAACTTGCATTAATTGCCTTCACTCTAATACACTCGGGGTTAGGGTTTCCAATCTTTATCACTCATTTTTTTACTATACATAATTATTATATAGTAATACTTATTGTTGGTGTATTGTTTATTTTGGTGCCTTGGAAACGATCATCCTATACCTAACATTATTCATAGCATCAAGAGGATAACGAAGATGGTTTGATTAAATCTAGTAACTACTAAATCAGAGTAATAAGTCAACAAATATCATTAAAAATCTTAAAGGGTAATGAAAATTACAACTACCACGTTGTGCACCCATTGACTTTCTTTAAAATGGATCTTTCCACTTAACCCCTATGTTGATATGGACACTCTTAGAGTTCATGATAAAACTCTTCATTCAAGAATATTGCATTGTTCAATAGATGTTTTCAACATCACACTCCAAAGCACCTATGGTCCAAATTCTTTTGGGTAACACTAATTCTCTCTAATTACACATAATCTCTTTTATTTATTGCTTTAGTTATTTTGAGTTATATGCATTTATTATATAGTAGTAATTGATTTACATTATCATATTTTTGTACTCAATTTAGTTTCATTTTATTTTTATGAGTTGAGTCAGAGTGATATTTAATTATTACTAATATTGGGTTTTTTTTTTGTTTATAATTTATATAACAAAAGTGAAGTTGCGATCACTACAAAGGAATTTACTTATGTGGTTGATATCGGAAGTAGTGTTATGTGGGTTAATTGCAAAACTTGCAGTAATTGCCCTTAGTGTAATGCACTCGGGGTTAGGATTTTCAATCTTTATCACTAGTTTTTTTACTATACATACTTTTTATTTAGTAAAACTTATTGGTGGTGTAGTGTTTATTTTGTTGCCTTGGAAACGATCATGCTATACCTAACGTTATTTATTGCATCAAGAGGATAACCAACATGGTTTGATTAATTCTACTAACTACAAAATCAGAGTAACACGTCAACAAATATTAGTTCGAATCTTAAAGGGTAATTAAAATTACAATTATGACGTTGTGCATCCATTACCTTCCTTTAAACTCTTTTATTTATTGCTTTAATTATTTTGAGTTATATGCATTTATGATATAGCAATAATTGATATATATTATCATATTTTAGTACTCAATTTAGTTTCATTTTATTTTTATGAGATGAGTGAGAGTGAGTTTCAATTATTGCTATTATTGGTTGTTGTTTTTTTTTTTTTATGGTTTATACAACAAAAGTGAAGTTGGGATCACCACTAAAGAAGTTTACTCTTGTGGTTGATATCGGAAGTAGTGTTATGTGAGTTAATTGCAAAACTTGCGGTAATTGCATTCTCTCTAATTCACTCAGGGTTAGGATTTTCAGACTTTATCCCTCATTTTTTTTTACTATACATACTTATTAATTAGTACTACTTACTAGTTGTGTAGTGTTTATTTTGTTTCCTTGGAAACGATCATGCTATACCTAACGTCATTCATAACATCAAGAGGATAATGAATATGGTTGATTAATTTTACTAACTACTAAATCAGAGTATCAAGTCAACAAATGTCATCAGAAATCTTAAAGGGTAACTAAAATTACAATTACACAAAAACCAACATAAAATTAAAAATTAATATTAAAACCATTCAATTTGCTCAATTTTGGTGTTCCAAAAAAAATAAAATTAGATAGCCTGAAAAAAGAGAAAATATGAAATCAAGTGTGTAATGTTGATATTTCTTTAATAGCAAATGAAAAATCTTAACCTTTTGGAATTGATTTTGTCTCTTGTGATTTTCCATGAGTGTTGTGCTTTTTTTTTAAAAAAAGATTTGTTGCTTGTTGTGTTTTTGTATTCTACAGTTTAAACAAAATTTCTTTGATACAATTGCTTCATCCATGGCTGTGTTGGTTCAATACTTGGACATTTGATGCCCTTCGAAGTTCGAGGTGCAGAAACTCATTCTCTACTCATGATAATCATAAGTAGTGCAGCTACTCCTTTGGGTATCAAGATGGGAATGAAACCTTAGATATTTATGTCTCTAATGAAATGTATTTTGACAATATCCTCAAGCAGTCTTCTCTTGTCAGTGTTAACTCTCCAGCGACTATTATTTTTGGGTGAGAAATCCGTATGCTTAATTATTTTGAACAACTATGGGTGTATGTGTGTATGCTTTATGTAGGATTAAATTGGTAATGCAATTTTTGTCAATAGGTTATTTTTTCAAAAAAAAAAAAACAACAAGAATTGGAAAACAGTGAGATCTACTTATATTCTTTGGTAGTATTTGTATTTACTCACATATTTTTGTTAATACTAGCTAATGCTTAATATGAATTTTGGTTTAAAATCAAACTTTATTGGATGGGTGTTTTACAATAAGTGTAGCACCAAACAATTTGAAATTTTAACTAAGATAGGGGAAGCACTTGACGTAATCTTTGGATTTGGCTCCGATGTTATATCCGTTTTATCACAATTGTCATGAAAAATAATAACACCCAACGTTTTCACTCATTGCTTGAAAGGAGATAGTAATGGAGGAGGCATTCTAGTTTTTGGTGCAATTTTAGAGCCAAATATTGTTTATAGCCCAATGGTCCCATCGCAGTATGTTCTCTTCCATCTTGATTTTCTTATTTTATTTCCTCAGTTTGTAGTTCCTTTCTCCCTTTCAGTTCCTTTATTTTTTTCATCCACAAAACTTCATCACGTGGCACACCTTTAGTACATTTGAATCAACATTACAATATGTTATCTACCATCTTGTTTTTCTTATTTTATTTTCCCAGTTAATAGTTCATTTCTCCCCTTCAGTTCCTTTATTTTTGTTTTCTTCCATAAAATTTCATAATGTAGCACACCTTTAGTACATTTGAATCAACATTATAGTGAAAAATCATTTTAAAATATTGTTACTTCATTGAATCTAAAATTTGATATTGTTAAAAATCTTTTTAAAATGCTTTTTAATCTGTTTATGTTATTTTAATATATTACTCTTATAAGTATTACATTGTGCAATATAGTTGACTAATACTTTCCTTTTTCATTCAATCTTAGGATTCATGACACCTTAAATCTTTAGAGCATTTATGTCAAAATTAAACAACTCTCAATTAACCCAAATGTATTTGCACCCTCTTACGACCAAGATCAACGAACTATAGTCGATAGTGGTACAACATTAACATATATTGTTCAAGAAGCTTATAATCCTCTCGTTCATGCCATAAGTTTTCTTATATCTAGCTCAAAATATTAAATGTTGAACTTTCAAGTATATGTATGTGCTACTAACTTCTAAGCAAAAATAACAGTTATGTTGTTATAAAATAATAAATAAAAATTGGTGCCTCTAAAAGAGGTCATGGATTGTTGCACCATTGTTTTTTGGATGTTAGCACCAGACTAAAATATGTGGGTGTTTGGGCATATTATTCTTTATTACTTTTTCAATAGCGAGGAATTTTACATTGCGAGAATATAATTAGAATATTTTCTTACTCTTTGGATTCTCACATTCCTCTCTTAGTTGATTAGTATTAGTTTTTATTATGTTGAATACATAAATCAATTATGAACCATTCATCATAGTCAATTTCTTTTTTAAATCTTGAAATGATTTAATGGATATTTGTATGCCTAAACATACTTAAGCAATTGAGCATGGTTTACATTTTTTTATATATTTCTCTTGTATTTTATAAATGATTTTGATCTTAACCTATATCAATGTTCAATTTTCAAATAGATGTGTAGATAACTACTGTTATATCACGATTTTCCACTCCATTTATTTCAGAAGGAAACTCGTGCTATATAGTGTCAACCCGATAGTTACAAATATAATAGTTGTTAAGAAGATATTTAGATACATAATATGAAAGAGAGTTTGTCTTATTATGATTTTTGAATTTCATTAAACTTTTTTGTTTTTCTTACATATTCATCATTGATAATTTTCCTTCAGTTAGTTTAAACTTTGCGAGTTGAGCATCTAAGAAACTAAAATCAGCACAATACCTTGTGCAAAGTATGGTAAGCATAAAGTGTTTGTGCCTATTAGGATGCTTGTTATATTATTGCATATAAGTAACTTATTCTTTAAAATTGTATGCAATTGATGTGCCAATTTGCATTAGCAAGACGACACAACATCGTGCATAGGTTTCCAAAAAGTGGAAAAGGGACTCACAATATTAGGAGGTTAGATGATGACAAATTTATACACAATATAAACTCTGCAAAGAATTGAGGAAAAAATATAGAATTCTCTCATTTGTTTATTAAATGAGAACTTTCATAAATGGTAAATTTTTTTTAAAGATTCTTCTTTATGTGTGGCTAATAAGTGTGACATCGTTTCATCCTTAGTTTCTAGTTTTTTACTCCAAAATTTCACAAAATCTGTTACAATTAATGAAAAAGAAAAACGCTTGAATGAGTGTTACAAAATATTGTCGGATTTTCATTATCTTCATTCAAATTGATTTCTAATAGATATTCAAATTTATGTTAGTTTCTCCATTTGTCACATAAATCTAATTTCCAAAAGAAGTTAGTATTTTATCCTCAAGTCAGATAATCGTAAATTAGTCTTTCCATGTTTATTTTATGCAAGTATGATAATCATGAATTAACTAGTATGGTCTTATCTTTCACATATGTTGTTCTAAAATATAGTTTGATTTTCTATGATTTGACTAATCAACGCATAGGATGGACTAACCATAAATGTAAGTTCACCACTCGAACGATTATTTCTTGCAAGAAGTATATGGTCCTTCGGTCTTTCTAAAAATTGAAAACTTTTGTTTTGAAAATTATTGTTAGGTTATATGCATGTAAACGTCTTCGAGACTACCCATGCAAGTTGAAGACAGTCAAGTGTCACCAGATTACATATTAGGATAACAATTGTGGCTCTTTTCATGTATATAATATATTATGCAAATAGTTGAAACTCTAGTATTATGTATATATGCTAATCTTATATTGATTGTGTTTTGGACTCTTATTTTTTTGTGTTTGTAAGAGATAAACGAGTTCCATATAATGTTTGATGGGATTAAAGTTGGAATTCCTCTTCTTTTTGAAGAGATAATTGTGTTTGATACATGAATTCTGATTTTCATTAGTTTTTTAATGCAGAGAAAATATGTTGTAAAGAAAGTTGTTGCATTAAGATAAATTTTAAATAATAAAAGTATTGTTATTCGATGCATTTGCTTTTGAATTTATTTATGTTCATTATAATTTTTGTTAGTAAATTCATTTTTGTTTTCTCAATACTTCATATTATATACTCTCTGATTACTTTTATAAATAATTAATGTTTTAGATTTAATAGAAAATTAATATAATCTAAAGTTACTAAATTAGTCATTTTAATATCAAACACTTTTTTATCAATATTTAATATTTTTTATTAAAATAAAAATATATTACGAATATTATTATATACTAAGTCAAAAATAGTCAATTTTTACTTATAATAATAGTTAAATTTTGAGATTACTTTATTGTTTATAATAGTAACTAGTAACAGAAGAAAGTACTATTTTAGACAAATTTCAACATGTGTCTTCGACAAATA
>JBBPBT010000152.1:12532038-12554614 GCA_037974875.1 Cicer bijugum | reverse complement strand
TACTTATTTTGATATTAAAAATGATTTGGACATATATTTTAAAATTATTATAAGTTGACAAATGTTTATGAAAGAAACTGATAGAAAATCTTAATGATTTTATTCATTGTTTATTTTCTATTGTCATACTTATTTGGATTTACCATATTTAAATATTAAACTTGAATTAACAAATAGAATTCATGATGTATGTATTAGTTATAATATAACTATGAAGAAATAGTGTATTTAATTGAAATGAAATGAATTCTTATTTGTTAAGAAGTAGATGACTTACATATTTGGACCCACCTTCTGATATTTGATTATGATAAAATTTTATGATCATGCTTTGTTAACTTATGGTAGTATATATTTAATGCACTCAATATTGTATATCTTGAATATAGATATATTGAAAAGAGAATTAGAAGTTTAAATTGAGATGCATATTAAATATGGTAAAAGGTAGAATGACATAAAATTTTGTGTTTGTGATAATTGAAATGTTTATAAATTGTATGTGATACAATATGAAGAGATTAAATAAAAAGAAAAAAAAAAGTCATGGTTTGATGATAATTGGTCAACACTATCAAGAATATAAAAGGTAATCGGATGCTTGATGTAAGTCATGACTTGTACCAGACTTGATATAACATATGTTGTTGGAAGATTAAGTCGGTATACAAGCAATCCATGTAAAGAACGTTGACATGCTACTAATAAAGTATTAAAATATTTGAAGGGAGAAATTAACTATAGTTTAATCTATAGTGGATATCATTTATACTTGGAAGGATATACAGATGTCAGTTGAATAAATCATGTTGTGGATCAAGCTTCCACAAGTGGATGGACCTTCAACCTTGGTGGATGTACAGTTTCTTGGGGTTCAAAATAAAAAAAACTTGCATTATCGACACCACCATGGCTGCAAAATTTATTGTTCTAGTTGCAGGTAGTAAAGAGGTTGAATGGTTAAGAATTTGTTGTATGAGATACCAATTTGACCAAAGTCAATGACACAAGTATCCATACATTGTGATTGTCAATACACACTATCAAAAGCATATAACCAAGAATATAATAGAAAATCAATACATATTGGTTTAATGCATAGCTATGTAAATGATTTAATGGAGTGATATCCATAGTGTTTGTAAGAATTGAAAAGTATCTTGCAGATCCTTTGACAAAAGGTCTGACAAAGGACATGATGTTGAAAACATCATTAGGGATGTGATTCAAGCTCATATCTAGATAATCACCAACGGTGGAAACGTCAACGCACACTTGAGTAGCATCAAGTCTTGAGTTCAATGATGAAAGTACACTATTAGAGTGATTGAAGTACTTGACAATAGATACATCCCAAAGGATAAAAGTACTTGGACCATAAAATAAAAATAGTAGGATGAGGTCTCCTCTTAATGGACATATAGCATGTATTTGCTGGAATGTATAATTATGGGTGCATTCTTGATATAGTCCACCTATATGAGAATGAAGTGGGGCCGCTTCATAGAGTTCAAGAGCATGACTCTTAAATTCTCACGAAAAGGATATGAGACACAAGGCCTTATCAAATGTGTCCTTTTTATAATTTGATCAATTGTGCCGAGATTTCATGTGTAAGTTATGTACACTTGTTCTAATGAATGGTTGGTTCAAAGCTTGTCTACCAATCTATTTGAGGATGAGTGAAAACATAATTTACTAAGTAATGGTTCAAATTGTAAGATACTTTTATCTGAAACCATGAGATTTCCAGAATAACGGACTTATATATATTTTGAAAATGGTGGGGGATTGTTAGGGAAATTTCCAAAATATATTTGGATTTTTTTAATAGCTATATTAATGTAGCAAAATTAAATAATTGAATATATCACTTGGTCAAGTGGTTACAATGATTGGGTTTAATTCAAACCAATGCATCTATTAAGTTATCAAAAGTTGCGATCTTTCACAAGAGTTATTTTCTTTCACCAATTGGTATGAGTTGAAGAGTTATTTTCTTTCACCAATTGGTATGAGTATCTCTATAAATAGAGATATTTTAGAGGCAGAAAGAACACAAGACAAAACAACACAAATTCAAAAATATTTCTGAGTCATTTCTTCTTTTCTCTAGTGCACGAGAGTAAACGAAGAAACTTTATTCTGTAAAACACCGTTGATCGATATGCTTGATGTGAATGTGCAATTCACTTCAAGGATTCCAAAGTATCCTGAAGGGGATTTGCCGGTTAACCCATTTGCATCTAATATATATAGATTGGTGGGGGCGAAACGAACCTAAAATTTAGTGTGATACACACGCTTTGGAATTTATTTGTGCAACCTTCATCATCATCGAGTTCATCATCTTCTTGTTCATAATTTACAACATACCCCAAACAAAAGATCCAACAGTTTTCAACACCATGTCCTTTGTCAGAGTTTTCATCAAAGGATCTGCAAGATTCTTTTCAGTTCTTATAAACACTATGCATGTCACTCCATTAAATCCTTTACATAGCTATGTCTTAAACCAATATATCTAAATTTTCTATTATATACTTTGCTATATGTTTTTGATAATGTGGATTAACTATCACAATGTATGGATACTGGTGCCATTGACTTTGGTCAAATTGGTATCTCATACAACTAATTTTTTAGCCATTCTACCTTTTTACTACCTGTAGTTAAGGCAATGAACTCTACAACCATGGTGGAGTCGACAATGCAAGTTTATTTCTTTAATCCCCAATAAATTGTACATTCATCAAGGTTGAAAATCCATCCACTTATGGAAGCATGATCCACAACATGATTTATTCAACTGACATATGTATATCCTTCCAAAACTACGAACTATATTTACCACAGAGATTTAGAGCAAAAATATATTTGTGATATTTTTTATGGGCTTATTTACTATTTTTCTATGTTTCAAATTATTTGTCATTTTATAATATTAATATAATATTAATTTTTTTTATTAATATATATTTTTTATTGTATATCAACATATGAAACTTTGTTACTAATCACAATTATTAAGGTATTTGAATAAATGAAACTTGTTATATCACTAAAATTTAAAAAACTAATAATTATTTTAAGAGCTGCACACAATTCAAATTTAACAATTAAAATGAGACAAAATAAAATGTGTGAGCTGAAATTTGTGGATGATTAAGACAACTTCAACTTATGATTAATGAATTTTAAAAGACTCCGTTTAAGTAAAACTGATAAATTTCAATAACTTCTTCCGTCGCTAATTATCAGACTCTGTTTACCTTTTCATTGCACTTAAAATAAGACTATTTTCAAAATTTTATTTTGTATTACTGATATTTTTTAGATGCCTTTATTTAATTTATTGTTAGAAACCATTAAAAAAAATCCTATAAATAACCGTAAAAGTAAATATAATAAAAGCAACATACATTTTTTATAATTAAAATATTATTCTACTTTATAAGAAATTTTTAATAAAAATACTATTCTCTTTTATTTATTATATTTTCTTAATTTATATTAAATGATTAAATAAGAGAGTTATTCTAAGCCAGAGAACATGTCATAATTTAGAATAAAAAATGTACAAGTGTGACAGCTTGGCTGACATAATTTTCCACCACACGTCACACCAAAAAGACAAGTTTGTTTCTTGCCAGTAATTAAATTTAGGCACAATAAAATTTGTCCAAATCATTTATAGTAATGTGGCAGTATTGTAAATTTAATTTCCAATTATTTTAGTGGAACCATTTTTTTTTCACTTAAATTTGAAATTGGAGTGAAAGTAGGAATGAAAAAAAAAATTCTACTTAAGGATAAAATTTTAATGATATTTTATTAGTAGCCATGGATTAAATAGATGAATATTATGACTAATTCGTTAGTTAATAAATACGAAAGGAGATATACTAATATTGGTAATTACATATATTTGTATTCGATAATTAATTAATAAAATTGATATATTAATAATATTTTTTGTTTATAAATTAATGTATATTAATTTTTATGATAAAATTTTGTTATATATTTTATTTATTTATTTATCAATAAATTAATATTTTGTTATATGTATTAATGTAAAGTGATGTAGTTTAGAGTTTATAAGATGTCGACTAAACATGATTAATAGCTATTAATCATTTAACGCGTTCACATGAAAGACATTGCTATTGACCAAATAAGGTGGGTGAGATTTTCTAGACAATAATTACTTTTTAGTAGCAACTAAGTCGGTTATCCTTATCATATGTGTTATGATTGCTTTATTTGAATTTTAACATGTTTTATTAAAGCTTATTTGACACATGTTTATTTATTTCTTTGTATGTGGAATTCACGCCAATGTTTTTTGTATAGAAGATATAGAATTATAGTAGCAATGTATGTCTAATTGCATTTAAGAGCACCACAATTTGAAAGTGTTATTAACATTTCTATTTTGGGAAGAACAATATAATTTAAAGAAAAGAAAATATTTAATGATAATTAAAAAATAAATATAAAAGTGATTATCACATCAATTAAACAAAATATAATAAACAAAATATAATGAAAAATATGATAGGAGTCAAATATTGGGTCTTCAAATGTAAAATTTGTATAACAAATTGTTTAACCATCATAGGATAGAAGCATACAACAAATACAATAATGTGTAAAGAACAATGAAATTAAAGAAGAAAATCATGAATCTCAAACCATCTTCAATCTTAAATATTCTTCAAATAAACTTTCAAAAATTGTACAAACACTAGTTGAAATCAACCAAACTTGAAGTGACTCAACAAGAAAGTTTATATTATCATCTATAGATGAACACGGGTCTTTGAATGAGTTCTTGGAGAGACGAGCTTGAAATTGATAACCATGCAAATGGTGATTATAAGTCATATAAAGATAAAAAAAAAAACATAAAATTAAATGATGTCAATTTGAATATTAATTATCAAAGAACAAATTGAATGAGAATTATTAATTGGGATTCAAAGTGACGGAGACATTTAAAAGATTGTTTTTCTCATGAAAAAAAAAAAATAAACAAAGAAAAAGAAAGGGAAAATGAAATAATAATAATAATCTCTTCATGATGGATTCCATAACTTTAATACCAATTTGAGACACTTGCACAAGTGAGCCCAAAAAAAATAGAAACAATTAATATTGAACTTGAAATTGATAGTATGAATAATAAGATACAATTAGGGTAGGATATGTCTTTATATAGTGCTACTAATGTACTTGAAATATAACCAACTTTCATTAAATCATAACTAAATTTGAAGTATTTTTTACTTTTCCCTGTGATTTTTAATTACAAATTTTGTCTTGTCACTAGAAATCAATTATTTTTTGTAGTGATAACATGTGATAGTGTTATGCGTTGTTGATTATTATGTTGATATGATTTGTTATCACTAGAGGCTAGATGATCTTGATAAGATAATATTTGTGTATATATTAGTGAGAAAATAGTTAGTACAATTAATAATTGGTGAGTGACCACTAATTGCATTGCATTATTGTTGTAAAATTCATTATCATGTTAATAGACATGCGATTGATTGCTAGCCTAGTTTTTTATTTTATTTTTTATGAAGATAATTATATATACCATGCATTTCTTGACATCAATTACAAGGTAGGTTATGCTGATTGGTCGGAGTGTATGGACTTATAATATTTAGACTCCACTGGAGTATATGTGTCAAATTAGATGATGGTTTGAATTCTTTTTGGGCTTCTCAAGAATATGGAACAATGAATTTTAAGAGAATCTTTAACATTACGCCAGCGTGTATTTATGTAAAATTCAATTTTTGATAAGTTTATTTGGAGATGTGTTAAATTGTCATCATTACAAATAATAATAAATGAATGATTTGTTAGTGATAGACCATATTTAATGAACCTATAAATTCACTGTTCAAGTAAAAAATGAGTGAGTTATTTCTGATGTAGCATAATAGACTCTATTTAATGAACTCATATTGAGTTTATCGTTGAAATGCTCTAAGGAACCTTTGAGTATTCAGAATGGTGTATATTACTTCAACTCCAATTTCAAATTTAGTTAAAAAGATGGTTCCTCTAAAATAATTGGAAATGAAATTTGCAATCCTGCCGCATTACTTTAAATTATTTAAAAACAAATTATTCCTTTTATTTTATAAATTTTGTTGTTTCCAAATCTAGTTGAATTAATGTCTTTGACAAAATTGTCAGATTGGTGTGGCCGGTGGCCACTTGCCAGAAAATTAAAAATAATAAAACATGCACGGTTGACATTGTAGTGGAAAATTATGTCTATTAATAAAACGTTTGTTAATCAGCAATGTGTTCACACTTGTACAATTTTTTTACTTTAAATTAGATATGTCTTGTTAACAAATTTCTTTAAATTTAAGGGAGCTTGTTAACAGTCAAATAAAGCAATAAAAAGTAAGTTTTTTTATGAAAAAAAAATCACTTTTAAAAACTTTAAGATGTTTGATCTATACTACTTTTCAAATTGTATTTTTACTTTTAGTTTTTAATAAATATTTTCTATTTTAAAATAATTTTCGTATTTGATACAATTAAGAAAAAAATAATAACAAAAGAAAAAAATATCAATTTTACCAAAATATTTTTACTAATAAATTATGCATTTGAATTTCCATATATGTATAGTAGAATATGATTAATAAAAAGAGATGTACATGGTATTAGTTTGAAAGTATAACTAGAAGAAAAAAAATTACTTTAAAAACTAAGAGTGATGGTTTTTTTCAGACAAATTATTTTTAAAAATATGAGATTTATTGTGGAACGGATGGTGTGCTTCATTAGTCCCTTATTATATGATAACTCAATAAAATTTATCCATATTAATGGAAAATAGTTTAAGTAGTAAATTTGTCAATTGATACATTATTTTGATATATTTATCCTCATAATTATTGATATCATAAAAAAAGTACATTTATCAATATTAAATTGATTAAAAACATTTTTGTAAAAAAGTTATTAATACATGTAAAACTTTAAAAAAATTGTTAATTACAATTAATGATTATAAAAGTTATTTAAACCCCTTTGACTTTGCCTTCAATAAGAGTTGATATTCAATGATAAGTTGAAGTCCCGCTGCCTTAATTATCCACAAATTTCTGCTCACACAGAACTACTTTTTCCCTTTTTAATAAGTTCAAAGTCTTTTGAATTTATTTTGCCTTTTTTTGACAATAGGTCTAATTTTTGAATTATATAAATTAATAATTTTTAACTTAATTTCGACTTATACATGTGATCGGAGTAATAAATTTTTACTATTATGAGATAAAATATAAACACAAAAATATGTCAATAGTTGATGTATTTGATTTTGATTTTTAATTAAATATATCAACTTTTTAGATATTATTTTATTTATTATTTATATTAGAGAGAGTATGTCCTGAAGTCACTAGACTATTTGACTAAAAAAATCTAAATCCTTATTGTTTTTTCTTTCTGTCAGAAGTCTTAATGCACAAAAGACTAAATTTATTATACTGAACAAATACTTGATGACTTAAAACAATTGTTGTATCTAATTATTTTAAATAAATTAAAAAAAAAGACGATTAATAAATAAAGATAATGATAGATCTAGTCCAGTGCGTTGATCGCAAGTGTTTAACTATTTAATAGTATGTTCTAAATCTATACTACAATCAAGGTAGATCATCACTCAATCATGTTCTCTTAACTAGATCGTCACTCAATCATGTTCTCTTAATTAGATCATCACTCAATCATGTTCTCTTAATTGTGTTTTTTCTATCGTTGTTTGTGATATTTTTATTATGATACTTTGATGCACTTCGTGAAAAAACCTATTTTACAACGTTTTTTTAAGCAATTTACAGTGTTTTTTTTTTAAAAAAAATAAGCGTTGTAGTATCTACCGCTGTAAAAAAATACAACAACGTTTTTTAAATAAAAAACGCTATAAAATAGGTAGATATATTGTACGCTTGTTATACTCGTTTTACAGTGCTTTTTGGAAAAAGCGTTGTAAAAAGTGCATTCAATAGATGCATTATTATGCACCTATTACAACGTTTTTTTGAAAAAGCATTGTAAAAGGTGCATTCAATAGATGCATTATTATTCATCTGTTACATCGTTTGTTTGAAAAAACGATGTAAAAGGTGAATTCAATAGATGTATTATTATGCATCTATTACAACACTTTTTTGAAAAAGTGCTGTAAAAGGTACATTCAATAGATGCATTATTATTTACCTATTACAACGTTTTTTTTAAAAAAACGCTGTAAAAAGTGTATTTTTAATTTAGTTTTATTAAAAAGCACATTTTGGTTTTTTATGGCATTTTTTTAGAAAGCGCTGTCTTTTAATTTTCTTTTCCAAAATCATTTTCATCCAGAATTAGTTCACAATCAGTACGCAACAACAGAACTATATAACTTTATAATTTAATTTTATAACTTTACATATTTACACAACTAGTTCACAACATATTCCTATACATATTCACATATTGACAACAACACATAACTATATACATATTCATATAACTACATATTCACAACTTTTCAAATGTGCCTATTCATATACATATAACTCTCAGAACTACACATAACATAACGCCTATATATTCATATAAATTTCCCTTGCAGCATGCCATTTCCCAACAAATCAAATAATTCTCATTTCAATCACACACTAACACCAATCTTCCTTTATTTCAATTGGATCTCTTTCAAGGTATGTTGGACTAGAATTGTCAAAGTATTGTACGATATAAAAATTGAACATAAATAAGTTAGAATCAAAGGTATACATAGTTTATATATGAAAATCAAATAATGAAAATACCGTACCGTTTCTGGGATTATAGTTTGATTCATATCAACAATCTCCTTCATGAATCGCAATATATAGTACCCACAATCGATGTTGTTAGTTTGATAAGGGCACTATAAAATAAAATATATAAGTCAATACATATTTGTGCATTGATTGTTAATAAAATTTTAAAGGTATATATTGTTGAGACAAACTCTATATTTAAAAGTTTTGATGAAAACAAACAAAGGTTAATTAAGAAAGTTAATCATGATTCTAAAATATTATACTAATTTAACTAGTGTTTTTGAGTGAATTTAATTAAGAACAGGATCAAGCAAAGCAAAGAAAACAGGAACAAGATCATTCTGCATCAAAACAGAGAATGATCTCCAGCTTCAAGAATTGTTCATCATAGCATGTTGATCAAACATTTTCTACATTCTTAACAAAGAATCTGCACAGGAAATTTATTCATATCTAATCAATACATGGCAAGGAACAAGTAGGATTCATCGAAGCTCAAAAATGCTATTTGATCTCAAAAATAAAAGGACTCAAAGATGGACAAAAGTCATGACAGCTTGAAGAACTCCAAAAATTCAAATGTCAAGAAAGCTCAATCAATCTTGACATATGACAAGACAATTGCAAAGGAAATCCAGAATGATTAAAACGGGAACTCCATAATGATTATTTAAGCTCAAGAAAGTTCATTCTAAAAACCAAGAACGTTTATCGTTCTCCGTTTTCTGCACAGCAACAGCAGCCCTGCAATCTGCTCTGTTGCAGTTTATAATTCTTCTCCAATCTTGTCTAGCTACACTCAAGACTCAAGACGGATAATGTACCATCCAAGATCAATGAAGAAACATCAAGGACTCTGTCAAAAAAAGTACATAATTGCTTTAAATGCTAAACTAAAAAGTTAAAAAAGGCTATTTCATCGCAGGATTAATTTATTCTGTAATATTGCTTTAAGCCAAAAAGCAGAGCCTCTCCAACAGCTCTTTTGTACTTCCATCCAATGCGTCTTCCGCCTATAAATAGAAGGCCAATATCCAGAGCAAAGGCAAGAAATTCAAGTGCTGAGAAATCCATAAATCAATCACACTTAAACTTGAAATTATACAAAACAGAGGCAATCTTACTTTTCGCTTTTGCGAAACAGTTGTTGTTGTATGTTCATATATCAGATTGCGAAATTATCATAGATCCCTTTTAAAGAATCTATTCTCAAACAAGAGTTGAGAAATATCAGATTCTATCAAAAACAATTCAATTGTAAAAACTCAAATTATAAGAGTTTCTTCAAAGTTTGTTTAAGATTACATCCTATCAAGGTTAGATAGGTGTTGTTATTGCTTTCTGGGTGGAAAGTAATAGAGGTGGAAATAGATCAAGGTTGATCTATACTAGGTGTTGTAAGATCAAGAAGGTTCTTTGTTTTAAACACTTAGTGGAAAATCTCAGCGTGAGGACTGGATGTAACCCACATTGGGTGAACTAGGATAAATCTTTGTGTGGTATTCTCTTCCATATCTCTTTATTTGTCATACTAAATTGATTAACTAAGATAAAATATAAACTGATTTTCTATTTAAAGCTAATCAAGGAACGTTCTCCGTTTTACAACTAAAACCAAGAACGTTCTCCGTTTTCTGTTTTCATAACCAAGATCAATCTTGAGTTATTTTTTTAAGTTTAAGCAGGAATTTTTAAAATGTGCATTTACAATTCAAACCCCCCCCCCCTTCTTGTAAATCAACGTTGTTACTTCATATATTTCAATCCTTTATTGGAACCCATGTGATGTTGTTTAACTTTTGCTTCGACACTATACCACCTCTTTAAGTTCGAAAAACTTATAAAGCACTATTGAATAAATAAATGGGATTACCATAGCATTAACAAACACATTATTGATATATATATATATACATATATATATATATATATATGTGTGTGTGTGTGTGTGTGTGTAAGAAATAAATGAATATTACTTACGTGTCGAACATAATCTTTATATCGGAGTGATTGTTGTAATTGTCGTGCAAGAGATCTAAATAGTATATAACTTCAGAGGTCGCATTGATTGCAAATAGCACCAAATGTGTCCTACAACAACAAAATTTGGTTTGAAATTTTGTTTACACAACTAATAAATTAAGATCTCATACATTAAAAAAGATATAAATAAAGAATATATAATTATGTACCCTGAATTATATGGTGCAAGGAGCAGCAACTGATTTTCTCCGATCTAGTTTTTGAGCAGCAACTTTGGCAGCTTTATTACCCTCACAGCTTTTGAAGTTTGTGAGCTTTATTACCCTCCAACTTTTGAAGTTTGCCGGTTTTATTTTTACCACGAACATCTAGTTGGGGTACGACAACTGGTTTATTCTAGAAGTTAGTTTGTTGTGCGGGTGATTTATTGGATTGAATTTGAAAAAATGAGGTTAATTAGTTTGTTAGTTTATTGAATCTAAAAAAATGACAAACCTTACAGAATAAATGTGACAAAGCTTTTTCGGCGATGTGACTGACTCTTTTCTTAGAATCTTCTTATCATTCCCTTTAGACTTTGTATGAATCATCAACTAAATATAATCAATTATAATCATATATCGTGCAATTAAATATACATATCAATTAAACATACATTTCAATTAATTAAAGATACCTTATCAAGGGCAACAAGATGTGTGGGTCATGCCACATAACTACCAATTGCTTCACCCAAATACTTCATATTGGCATCGTTGTCCGGTATAGGCAACGATACATTTGGTTCCAAAGCAATAACTGGTGATACTTTGACAAGGCTCGCAGGGATCAGTTTGTTGTGCAATACTTTTCCCAAAGTATTATACAATGTTTCTTTTTCGACCTTGCGATGAGCAGGGGAGGATAAGTACAACACATAAGGAGTGACACCCTAAATCAATGGTTAATACACAAGTATGTGAAACAATTAGGTTGAATGAATTTCTTATTTTATGAAGTAATTAATTAGCTGAGGAAAACTTTTGAGACCATTGTTGCAACTCGCGTTTTCACTCTCCATTTGTATTTAACATTGGAGCTGATCTAGAAGTTCCTTATCTTTATTCGTCTTCACCAATTGTACCACTTGCTCTGATAAGAATTTGAGTTTCTCTAATACTTTCTCATTATATTGATTTTGGTTGTGAAAAATAGCTTTTATGAGTTACGCCAAATTATTTCCCCCACACACGATCGGAATATTCAGGAATATTAAACACTTTATCAAGAATGTCCCTGCAACTAGCTTTATTGTCCTCTTGATTTTCCGAAATTTGTTCGAGATTCTCCTAAAATACACGTAGGATTAAAAAGATAAGTTCAATATCATTTTTAAAATATAATATTAAAAAATATTAAAGTGATAATATACTTACACAAAGTTCTATTACTTTTTGAACATTTTCATTATCAACCACTCCATCTTTATTTACACGAGCTTCCTTCCACACAATATGACGACCCAATGGTTGATCAGATTAGGTGTCTTGTAGTTATTCGTTAAGATCATAAACAAAATATTAGTTAGAAACTATAGTTTATAATGTACCACATTATATAAAAGTGATGTTTAATTACTTGCAAGTTTTTTCTCTAGAAGTGTATATCCCATATAAGATTTTTTGTATGGGTGCGTCGGATTTTTTGCCCTCTCGCAATTTGCCTTACTTATATTTGTTGGAAAATCCTATAACGTTGTGCTCAACAATCCATGCCAATTACATGATGAATAACCAAAGGCGGAAGCGTACCTGTGGGAATTGCCATTGATGAAATCTTGGGATGATGATGATAGAGTCAATGGGTTGGGTGATCTTCCTCAGCAAAACACCCTGAAGACCTTGCTCTCTTGATGGGGATAGAGAGAACCAGAGAGTTTTTCTTCTTTTGATTTGTGAAATTGAATAGTCTTATTGTGTTTGCCTTGGGGACCACTACCCCTATATATAATTATTATTAGTTATATCCCAAATCCCAGTATTTCTAATTCAGCCCCTCATTAAATTAGAAACTGCCTGGTATCTACACTATTAATTTTCATAACTATTATGCTCTTTAGCCATAAACTATTATATATTATTTGACCCCTAGTTTATTGGCTAATTATATAATGACCCTAACACACTTTATTAATTAATTACATATGTGACCCATAAATCTTACAATCTCCCACTGGTCACACATGTATCCTTAGGAGTGTGTTAGACTTTATGACGTCAAAAATGTCATTATAATTACCTTAAGCATAATCCAAATTGTCCCGTCCATTAATCATATCAGCACATGGAACCAAAGAGGCTTTCGTCATAATAAGCATAACTAAACCCATCAATGATCACCCGTACTGACACAACTAAATAACATAGACCCATTATGAAAAGTGTAGCATGAAAATTACATGAAGTTGGTCAATGCATGTCAATTTTCAACTAAATAACATAGACCCATTATGAAAAGTGTTCTATGGATATCTGTCCACTTTGTACCTTCTCTTTAACGACTAGGAACTTAATGTCAATGTGCTTTGACTTGGTTGAGCTCCTATTATTGTTAGAATACAAGACTCGTGATCTATTGTCACAATACAACTTGAGTGGTCTTTCAATCCCTTCAACTATTTGCAGCCCCGTGACAAAATTTCTCAGCCAAATGCCCTGGTCAGATGCCTCATGAATTGCTACGAATTCTGCTGCCATGGTTGATGAAGCAGTAAGACCTTGCTTGGCACTATGCCAAGAAACTGCTCCACCAGCTAATAGAAAGACATAGCCTAAAGTTGATCTTAAGCTGTCTTGGCATCCCGCTAAATTCGAGTCAGAGTATCCAATGATCTCTAACTGGTCTGACCTCCTATATGTGAGCATGTAGTTTCTTGTTCTCTTCAAATATTTCATGACCCTCTTGGCTGCTTTCCAATGGTCAAGACCTGGATTGCTTAAATATCTGCCTAAAATACCTACTATGAATGCTATGTCTGGACGCGTACATACTTGGGCATACATAAGACTCCCTACAGCTGAAGCATAAGGGATCTTTTGCATTTCTTGAATTTCCAAACTTCCCTTAGGGCACTGTTTGAGACTAAACTTGTGTCCCTTAGCAACTGAGGTGTCCCAAGGTTTGCAATCCTGTAACCCAAACCTTTTGAGAACCTTATCGATATAGCTCTTTTGTGACAAACCAAGAATTCCTCGAGATCTATCTCGGTGTACCTGAATTCCTAATACAAAAGAGGCGTCACCAAGATCTTTCATCTCAAAATGCTTTGATAGAAATTTCTTAGTTTCGTGCAACATGCCTATATCGTTAGTGGCAAGAAGTATGTCATCAACATACAAGACCAGGAAAATATGTCTGCTCCCACTGAACTTATGATACACACAATCATCAACTGTATTCATCTCAAAACCGAATGAGAGAATTACTTGATGAAATTTATGGTACCATTGACGAGAAGCTTGTTTTAGCCCATAAATGGATTTTCTTAGTTTGCACACCATATTCTTTGGGTCTCCAAACACAAAGTTTTCTGGCTGCACCATATAGATCGTCTCATCAATATCGCCATTGAGAAACGCTGTCTTTACATCCATTTGATGAAGCTCCAAATCAAAGTGCTACAAGAGCCATGATTATTCTTAAAGAGTCCTTCGATGAAACTGGAGAGAAAGTCTCTTTATAATCAATCCCTTCCTTTTGAGTATAGCCCTTAGCTACAAGACGTGCCTTATATCTCTCCACATTACCATTGGAATCCAGCTTGGTTTTAAAAATCCATTTGCAACCAATGGGTTTCACTGCTTCAGGTAATGGGATAAGTTTCCAAACTGAATTGTCTTGCATAGACTTATACTCCTCATTCATTGCTTCGATCCACATATCTGAATGGGAATCTTGCATGGCTTGATGAAAGTTGATCAGGTCGTCTTTCGTCATGCCAATATTTTCCTCTACCTCATTGATAAATACTACATAATCATCCGAAATAGCACTTTTCCTTTCTCTAGTGGATCTCCGCAATGGAGTTGGCTCTTGAGGTACTTGTTCTTGAGGATCTTGAATTTGATCTGGATTTTGTTCTTCCTGAACAACCAGATCATCTTGAGTTTGTTCAATAATGGGAAAGTCAACTAGTGGAAGAATCAGTTCTGCAATTGTTACCAATTCTTCCTCAAAGACAATCTTTAACCTTAATATTCCCCCCAAACTCAATATCCTCAAAGAACATTGTCGTTCCCGTCTCAAAAATTGTTCTCAAATTAGGATCATAAAATTTATAGCCCCTTGATTTTTCTGAGTACCCTATAAAATAGCTGCTAATTGTTTGGGGTTCAAATTTCTTTTCATTCGGCCTATAAGGCCTTGCCTCAGCTGGACATCCCCAAACATGAAGGTGCTTCAGACTAGGCTTACGCCCAATCCAAAGCTCATAAGGTGTTTTAGTCGCTGCCTTAGTTTGTACTCTATTAAGAATGTATGCTGTTGTTTTTAATGCCTCTCCCCAGAGTGACTCTTACAAGGTGGAATGACAAATCATACTCCTTACCATATCCTTAAGAGTCCTGTTTCGTCTTTCAGCTACACCATTCATGCTGGGTGACCCCGGCATAGTGTATTGTGGGACGATTCCACATTCCGCTAGGTATTTGGCAAATGGTCTCGGACGTTGTTCACCTGAACCGTCATATATGTCGTAGTATTCACCACCACGATCAGATTTGACCTTTTTAATTCTCTTATTAAGTTGATTCTCAACTTCTGCCTTGAAGGATTTGAACACGTCTTTTGATTGGGACTTTTTGTGAATTAGGTAAAGGTAGGCATATCTAGAATAATCGTCTATGAATGATATGAAATATTGTTGACCATTCCAATAAGGAGTTGGAAATGGCCCACAGATGTCCGTATGTATCAATTCTAAGACGTATGTAGCTCTATATGCGCCTAATTTCTTATCTTTAGTCTGTTTTCCTTTAATGCATGATACACAAACGTTAAAGTCTGTGAAGTCAATGGAATCTAAAATTCCATCTGACACAAGTCGTTCAACTCTATTTCTAGAGATGTGACCTAGATGCTTGTGCCAAAGCACTCCTGAATTAAAATTGTCAATTTTTTGCTTAGTACCACGTGATTCCACACTCAAGGTTTCATTATAGTTAGCCACAGTTTCCAACAAATAAAGATTATCATAACCAGAAAGTAAACCGGTTCCAACAACATTCAAATTTAAAGACAAAGTAAATTCTTTATTCCCGAATGAACAATAATATCCTGATTTGTCCAAATAAGAAATAGAGACCAAATTCCGTCTAAATGACGGTACAACAAAAGTGTCTTCTAAATCCAAATAATGACCGGAACTTAATAATAATCTAAATTTTCCTATGGCTTCAACTTCTACCTTCTTCCCATCTCCTACATAGATGCATCTTTCGGTATCACTAGGCTTTCGGAAGTTCAGGCAACCCTGCATTGAAACACTGATGTTAGTAGTTGCACCAGAGTCTAACCACCAAGTGTTTCCAGGTACTGAAGCTAAATTAACCTCAGAACAGACCAAAGACATAATCATATCTTTCTTAACACGCCAAGCGTGATATTTGGCACAATCCTTCTTCACGTGTCTAGGACTCCTGCAGAAGAAGCAGTTGTTATCCTTAGTCTGCTTCTTTTGTTCTGGACCCTTAGCAGCAGCTTTGTTCTTGGGCTCCTCAATTTTTTTCCTTTCGCCCTTGTCTTTAGAGATGCTAGTAAAGTGAGCACTTTCAGTCTTATCTTGTTTCAGCCTGTCCTCTTCTTGCACACATAATGAAATGAGCTCATTAAGAGTCCATTTCTCCTTTTAACAATTATAAGTCACCTTAAACTGACTGAATTGCGAAGGAAGAGACAGCAATACTAAATGAATGCGTAAGTCATTTAACAACTCAAGCTTTAGTCCTTTAAGCTTAGAAGCAATGTTGGACATCATAATAATGTGCTCTCTTATATTTCCCTTGCCTTGATACTTCATGGAAATTAAATTCTGAAGCAAAGAACTTGTTTCAGCCATATCACTTTTTTCAAAGCGTTTTTCCATCTCAACAAGAAAATATTTAGCTGCAACTATCTCATCCGAGACAACACATCTAAAGACCTCAGGAATGCCACGCTTTATGATCATAAGACTTATGCGATTTGAGCGATCCCATTTCTCATACTCTAATTTTTCCTGAGAAGAATTAGAGTCCGTAGGAGTAGGGGGTCGATAAATTCTTAATGCAAGGTCTAGATCCATGCAGCCAAGAACAATCTGAATGTTCTCTTTCCATTCCTTAAAATTTGTCCCATCAAGGACAGGAATAGAACTCAAATTTGCAGATATGGAAGCAATAGATGTTGTGAATTAAATAAAGAACGAAACTTAGAAACTCACATTATAGGAAAATAAATCAATAAATAAATACATATGTTCAAATCATGGAATTTAACCCGTCTCAAGATACCCAGTGCACCATTGGTGTCAAGTCTTTGGACAGTAACACCAACTGCTAGTGGTACTCTTGTTGCAACGATCAACTATTGACAATAAGACATGTCAAACAATAAACCTTCATTTGGGCCGATTTACTGCTCACATGTATATCAAATAATTGTCACACATTTATCATTGCAGGTGTACATGTAATTCTGCCAAATATTAACCTTCCTTTGGGCCGGTCAATACCCGCATGAATAAACATATACACAGCCATTTGACACTCTTCACGAGCAATTTAGACAAGAGAGACCACTTTGGCGACGTTAAGTTTCAATTAACTCATTCAAAATGTCAAACTTGACTTGAACATATATTTATTATATCCAAATAAAACAATATTTAAAAAAAAATATTGCTCACTAATATAAACTGTGTTTCATTAGTATTTGATAATTATTGTTTTATCAAAAAAAAATTATAATTATCAAAAAAAAAAAAAACACTATTGCAGGGTAGGCTGCTTGCGTAAGAGATTAACAATGCAGAAGTAGAAGAAATAGAGCATCTTGATACAGATACAATGAAACAATAATCCATGACAATGAAACAAAATATTGAACAGAATTTCATGGCATTGTTCACGATTCATTAATTGTTCCAATCATCCAAAACAATCAACAATTATAGAAAATCTTTATAGTAAACCATCAATGGCATATCAACACGAAAAAGAAAAAAAATTATAACCGGAAACAAAAAAAATATGGATTCCATAATATATATCCAAATTCCCAAATTACAAACCCTAAGATTTCATCATGTCAAAATTCCCAAATTGAATCCTAAAACAAAGACAATAACCGAATTTCATCATGAATTAAACATGGTAGGCTCTGATACCATTTGTTGGAAAATCCTATAACGTTGTGCTCAACAATCCATGCCAATTACATGATGAATAACCAAAGGCGGAAGCGTACCTGTGGAAATTGCCATTGATGAAATCCTGGGATGACGATGATAGAGCCAATGGGTTGGGTGATCTTCCTCAGCAAAACACCCTGAAGACCTTGCTCTCTTGATGGGGATAGAGAGAACCAGAGAGTTTTTTTTCTTTAGGTTTTATGAAACTGAATAGTCTTATTGTGTTTGCCTTGGGGACCATTACCCCTATATATAACTATTATTAGTTATATCCCAAATCGCAGTATTTCTAATTCAGCCCCTCATTAAATTAGAAACTGTCTGGTATCTACACTATTAATTTTCATAACTATTATGCTCTTTAGCCATAAATTATTATATATTATTTGACCCCTAGTTTATTGGCTAATTATATAATGACCCTAACACACTTTATTAATTAATTACATATGTGACCCATAAATCTTACAATATTCTATATAAAAAAAAAACAATTGTGTAAAAATTTAATACACGCTATGAATATGAATAATAAAACACAAATACTAATAAATTAATCACTTACCATAAACACGGTTTTGTAGGGATAATAACACAGATGAAGATGGTTAGCAATGGAGATGATAGTGGCAATATGGTTCGCAATGGGATAATAACACATATAATAGGGTTCACAATAAGAAGAACAATGAAGAGGAGGAAAACAATATAGTGATATTTACGTAATAAAGAAGAAACTGAAGCGGTTTTCAGTTATATATAAAATCCTATTACAACGCTTTTTCGAAAGAGCTTTGTAAAAAACCTCATTTTATTTTTTAAAACCTTATTACAACCCTTTTTTAGAAGTCTTTTACAACACTTGTCCACAAGCGCTGAAAAAGCCCTCATTATTTTAGTTTTTAGAAGCCCTTTACAGCGCTGTCCACAAGCGCTTTAAAAGACCTCTTTATTTTCTTATGTAATAGAGTTGTATTTTTAAAAGTCTTTTATAGCGCTTGTTGTAAAAGCGCTGTAAAAAAACCTCCTTATTTTATTTTTAAAAGCCTTTTACAGTGCTTGTTGGAAAAGCGCTGTGAATGACCTCCTTATTTTATTTTTAAAATCATTTTACATCGCTTGTAAGAAAAGCGTTGTAAAAGACCTCCATATTTTATTTTTAAATGTCATTTTACAGCTCTTTAGCAACAAGCATTTTAAAAGGTCTCTTTGTTTTCTTATGTAATATGGCTTATTTTTAAAAGTCTTATATAGCGCTTGTTGGAAAAGTGTTGTGAAAGACCTCATTATTTTATTTTAAAAAGCCTTTTACAGTACTTTGGCAACAAACGCTTTAAAAGACCCTTTTAACTTGGTATAAAAAAAGTTAAAAGATAATTGACTTCCAATATGCATCACATCGAGGAAATGTCTTACATACAAAAACTTTCAATATGACTATAAAGAAATTTGACTTTTTCTTCCACCCAGTTTTGACCAGATCTCCCACAAAAGCTTTGCCAAATTTATTGGTCAAACCTTGTACTTTTTCAAGTATTTGATATTCACTTGGTGCTAAAGGAGCTTTACCTTACGCTGTGTTTCCATTGAATGCATTTCTCCACCCACGATACTGATGACTATAAGCAGTGGCGGAGCTTGACTAAAAAACATGGGGTGGCCGACATCAAATTTTTCTTTCACTCTTCGTCTATTTCACTCTCACAAATTTTCCTCTTGAAAAAAGAAACAATTCTTTTACTTTTCTTCATTCTCACAAACTTCTCTAAATCAACCAATTTAAGAAACATAAAACATCTTCTCAGTGAAAATTAAATGCAAACAAAAATCAAACATATGCAATAAAAAAACTCAAACGCTTTATATAGACAAAAAATCAAACACCTTACATGCAACAAAAAACTCTAAACAAAAATCATCAATAATATCTAATTTGAAACAAACAAAAACTCCAAGAAATACATTATTCTTACAATGTTTCAACTACATCCAATTTGTACTCTTTTCACATATAGGACATGCATACTAACATTTAATGCTATATCCTGATAAATTACCATATACTGGAAAATCATTAATTGTGTTGAACAACATAGCCCTCAAATTGAAACATTCTTTCTTATACCCATCATAAACTTTCACACATGTCTCCCACATATTTTTTAAATTAAAGGAGTTAAGTATACGTCGATATCATTCTCAGGTTGTTTAGGTCCAAAAACTAACAAAGACAACATCATAAACTTACGCTTCATACATAACCATGCATGTAGGTTATAAATCAACAAAATCACAGGCCACATGATGTGTGAGATGCTTTGAAGATCATGTGGATTCATTCCATATGTTGAAAGTGCAAGTCGTAGATTTTTTGACTTTATCCCGAATTCAGGATACTTGTGATCAATTTTTGCCCATTGTGGAGAATCTGCAGGGTGTCAAAACTTTCCATCTCTAATTCTTTCATCTGCATGCCATGTCAAGTGTTTTGAATCTTATTCACTGCGATAAATGCGCTTAAATATTGGTATTATAGGAAAATACCACACGACTTTTGCTGGAGTAGATTCTTTCTTCTTATATCGAGAGACATTGCATTTTGGACACGCCTTTAGTAATTCATATTCGTTTCAAAATAAAATGCAATCGTTAGGACACGCATGAATCCTTTCGTAACTCATGTCAATAGAGCACAAATTTTGTTTAGCCTCATAGGTTTGAATGGGAATTTCATTATCATCTGACAACATATCTTTTAAGAGTATTAATAATTATGTGAAGCTTTTATCAGACCATTCAACAAACTCTCAAACCTTTTAGGACAATCCCGAAGATCTTCTTCATCTGCTTTTGCATTCTCCTCAACTTGGTTTGGCTCATATGTATCTGTGTCGAAATTAGTTGAAGCATATGTCGAACCATTCTCAAAATTAATGTTTCCTTTTTTTTTTCTCACCATGTCTTATCCAACATGTATAGCTTTGATCAATTCCATGTCATACTAAATATCCTTCCAATTCATCTTCTCTAACGCATTTTCCAAAAGAGCATTTTGAACAAGGACAAGCGACTCTATTTGGATCTTTTGCATTCTTCACTACAAACTCAACAATCCCCGTCACTCCATTTTCATACTCTTTTGATAATCGATTGACAGACATCCATTTCTGGTCCATATTATATTACCTATATAAATGCAATTACATAAATAATAAGCTACTGATAACATTACACCAATATATTGTACACATATCTAATATTGGAAAATGGAACCAAGGTCCAAGTCTGATTTCAAAACAGAACAAATTAACAAATTTCAAAAAAGAATAGATTTTATATGATTCATTATGTAACAATTTATTAGTTTTGGTGACAACAATAAATTAATAAATACAGTACCTTCGACAATGTATCCAATTTTGTTTAAAGGAGGAGTAGTAGATGGGTGCACAGTACGTAGAGGAGAGGAGGGTTTCCAGAGTAGAGGAGATAAGGGTTCGTAAATTTGTTTTAAATTTGATTTTATTTATTTAAAGTAAATGATTTTTAATTAAAGTGAATGATTTTTATAGCGCTTGTGTAATAAGCGCTCTAATAGGTCTTTTAATTATGTGAAAGCGCAAGTCTTTTACAGCACTAGTATAAAAAGTGCTCTAATATGTCATTTAATTATGTGAAAGCGCAAGTCTTTTACATCGCTTGTCAAAAAAATGTTTTAAAAGTTATGTAACATAAGGTGGGAGCACTATATTTTACGGCGCTTGTGTTTAAAGCGCTCCAAAAACATAGTAAAACATTATGTGAGGGCGCTTCATTTTACAACGCTTTTGTAAAAGAAATTTTAAAACCTTATAAACATTATGTGCAAGCGCTATGTGACCCTATATGACCCTACAACAGCGCTTTTTCCACAACGCTTGTCAAAAAAGCGATGTTATATCCTCCATTATTTTTAAAATATATTTACAATAACGCTTGTACTTAATAAGCGTTATAAAAGGCACACTATAAAATGTCATTTTTTGCGTAATAATGTACACGCTCATAATTATCATTGAGGATCTTACTTTTATTTCATAATCACTCAATTTGATATTTTAATTTTTGAAATCATGCCAAATGAATTTGAAGAAAAATATATTCTCAAAATTTGAACATATAATATTCTTTGTAAAAAGAAAAACCTCTTATATTTGTAACACTATGTTTCCTTAAAGGCGTTTTCTATTTTTTTTTTTTATGATGACATCAAATATTAATAAATTCAATGTTGCTTTATAGTTATTTTACGCTTACTTGTGAAATA
>JBBPBT010000152.1:12481153-12513192 GCA_037974875.1 Cicer bijugum | reverse complement strand
AAATTTACAAAAAAAAAAAATACATTATATGCATAAAAAAACCAAAGCTTACGGTAAATCAATTTTTCCTACTATTTCAGGTTGTCTTCTAATCATATGTACGTGTTCAATTTGAAGATTAGCCTAATTAATAGTTATCATATGATTAACCTAATTTGGAGATTAGCCTAATTTTGTACGTGTTCAATTTGAAGATTACATGGATGAAAGCTACATGTTGTACATGACCTGGCTGCATCACTGATGGTCCTACCGTTGCCATAACTGGCTAAATTTTCATTGCAATGTCTGCTTGACCTTAGTATGCTTGAGGTTATAGATTTCTAGATTATAAAGTCGTGCATTTCTCATTCAAAATATTCCTAAAGTCTATTTCGATTTTAAAATACGAATCGTAAAATAATTTAAAGTTGATTAAACAATAAAAAATATTAAGCATAAAGATGAGAAAAAAAATCAACAAACTCATTCAAATAATTAGAATTCAAATCACATATTCAAGAGTTTCATTAAGTTCTACTCATCCCTAACAAAGAGAGTATAGTTACTCATAAAAAAGACACACAAGATAGAGATTAAAGACAAATTACAAGAATTATTCATGAATGATCCTTGATAAAACTCCTTCAATGGAGTTAAAATCAGCCTCCTCTAAGTTTCACTACTAGTGCACAAGTTTCTACACTTTAAAATGGCCAAAAAGATCTCTAAAAAGTGAGATAAACACACTTTTATGTATTTTGTAGTGTGTCGTACGCTCCAGCACAAGCCAAGGGCGCTCCAGTGCTTTGGGACATAAACAAATTGTCAAAAACTGCATATATGCACCTCAGACACATGAACTTATGCTCCAATGCATGTCATTTGTTGTCTAATTTATACTACATTTTCACCTCTTTTGAGTCCAAACTTGGTTTAGGCATTTTCATGAAAAACTGTAGCAATCAATCTTAATCAAGGAAATTGTAGCTTTCATTTTCACTTGATTTGAATATATTTGGACACCTAAAACTCCAGATATGGTTGAAATACTTCACGTATGTCATATTTTCTCACCAAAATTCAGCTTTACACTAAAATAACTAAAAACTATGAAAAGTCTCTACTTAATCAAGGAAATAGAAACATAAACATGTCATTAAATTCAAGAACTAAATTGGTAAAGTATATGAAATAAATTCTTAAATTAATTAATGATTAAAGATAAATAAGATTAAAAATAATGTAAAACATGCAAGTGTCATGAAGAATTATCAATAGTTTAATCACCTAGATAGGCTCTCTTGCTCTTCAACTCTCTAACTTGTTGAACCTCATTATGAACCATAGGTTTAACAATGCCAGTTAACTATTGAGAGACTTGATGCATGATATCATGTATCCCATGTCAGTCTGTTGTATGATGAAGGACACAATCATTATAGTTGATTGTTCATGTGTTTCCACTTAAGCATTAGCATTACTAGGTTCATTAGGAGCAGCCACATAAGTTGGTATTCCTAAGGTTTGTGCTTGATCATCAAGTCATTATTGATCTAATCTTTTGATGTTGATGTTAGGAGTTAATCCATGTAGTTGAGACTTTTACCATAACGTAAGTTTATATGCAAATTATAATCGTGACACGGTGTGCCAAATTTTTTGTCCAAATAAAAAGTTAGCCGGACAATTGCACGAAGGTAATGGATAAAATTATTGTGAAAATAAACTTGTTTGAACAATTGTATGTGTAAAAACGAAGAGTACATGAGATATTTATGACAAACTTTACCGTAATGGTCAATGCATAGTGGCCTACAAAATTCACTATGATCCTGGCTCATTCGACTATATTTATAAATAATTTTGTAGAACGAGAAACACAAGAAAGGCGGATTTGAATTGTGTTTTATTTAAAGAACATTTAAAACAAAGTGATAATAAAGAGCAGATAAAGCAGAAACACAAAAAAAAAAAAAACACAATCAATTATCCTGATTCTCACCAACACAGTAGTTATATTCAGTCCATTCAATCTAGAGAATTTAATCCACTAATTCACCAACATAATCACATTTCCATTGAACATTTTCTAGTCAAACTAATTGGGTTCAAGTCTTACCAACCTTCTAACTTAGTACAGTGAAGTTGTTGATGAATGCAACAACTACTGGACTAGGTTAAAAAAAGAATAAGTTTAAGGGTTTTATGAATATTCTTACAAGAATGTGTTTACTTTGTTTTATTCTCATAAACTATTTCTCGGCACTTAGACAAAATAAAGGATAAAGAGCAAAAGTGTAGAGACGAATGTACTGTGCTTATTGTAGTAAGTTCTTATTGTTATCAAATAGGATTGCTCGTCCTTTTATAGAGAAACTTTAGTGTTTCTATTTGTTGTCCTTATTGAAAGAAATCAACATGTATCATGAAGTTTCGTATCAGAACTTCAAAGATTGATTCGTTAAACCTTGTCCAGAAATAGTCCTTGTAATTGATTTTGTGTATCTTAATATGGAGACATAGCGAGCAGAGGATGTTATGAAAATAGTATGTCACATAGATCTTTAGACGAAAAACAAATTCATAGATTTAAGTATAGGATGCACAAATTTGTCTTCTTCAAAGCGTTGATTTTTCATAACATTGACTTTTCATAGTGTTGACCTCCATCAGAACTTTGACTTTACGTTAACGCGTTGACTTTTAATCAAATTTAGACGATCAGATGCTTGACATGATTTTCAAAGGCAAAATAGCGCCTCAGTCCTAGCTTTCAGTAAATCAAAGTCGTTCATCTTGATAAACTAGGAAGGATCGAACATGAGGCCAAAATGGGTGGTAAAGTGATTTCTAGATGTAGATTGTGCAGGTCTTAAAGCAACAACAATAGGAGAATCCAAGGAGGGTATTGCAATATGTTGAATGAGCACATGGAGCTGTAATGGGGATAAAGGAGCAACCACTGGGAGTTCCGAATGAACACCAATAGAGATAGATGACTCATGTTGGAACCAACTTGGTTTTGTACTTAGAGTTTTGATGTTAACAAAAGTATTTTATGAGAATAATATATTTGATTTCACAGAGTATGAAAGAAGATTCATGTCTTTCAAGACAATCTAGAATAAGATTTGATTCATATTTATAATTAAAGAAAATCTTTGACTAGGTTGAAAATAAAATATAGTCAAGATTTGTAGAAGATTTGATCAAGATTTATCACAAGAAGATATGAATTATTTTTAAGATTTGATCAATATTTATCACAAGAAGATATCAAGTATTTTCAAGGATTTTTTATCAAGATTTATCACAAGAAGATATGAATTATTTATAAGAAAATTTTATCAAGATTTACCACAAGAAGATATGTATTATTTACAAGAAGATTTGATCAAGATTTATCTACAACAAAATATAAACAATATCAATTTGAAGAATTTACAAAAGTCAATAGGAACCAAATACGATCAGAATCAATCTGAATAATTTATAAACTAAATATGAACAAAATACGAACATAATCAATCTAGAGGAAATACTCAAATTGGATTCAGTAATAAAGAATTGGCTAAAGAACATATTATCGAAAAACATCTTGTTGTATTTTTTATTAAATAATGAAAAACCATCTTGTTTAGAATTATTTTCATCAAGTCTAAACCAATTTAATCAAATAATGGAAAAGTTATCAATCTAGTCAAACACAATTAAACCTTTTTCTCGTGTTTTCACTTTCAATTGACAACAGAGCTTGGTCTCAAGGCTGAGCACTTTATATTATTTGAGGAAAAATCCAAAACATTTATGGATTCAATGAAGAAGCTGTTGGAGGAAACATCAGTAGAACACCTTTGTTTGATGGAAAATGCTTTTAGTAATGGAAGGACAAACTGATAAGTTTCTTTATTTCACAAGATCCTTAACTTTGGTACTTAGTGGAATATGGTTATAATGCTCCAAAGAATATTGATGGTATTGAGACACCAAGGAAAAATATGGATGCCAATTAGAAGAAGATGTACAAGCTGCATCATAAGTGTGAAATATTTATGGTAAATACAATCACTTTCAAGGAGTTTGACAAGTGCACCAACAAGGATACATCAAATAGTATTTATGATAGTTTAATTCTAACATATGGAAAAAGCAAGCAAGTTCAAGAAGAAAAGGCCAACCTCTTAGTCAAAAAGTATGAGTTGTTTAAGATGGAAAAAGATGAAAACATTGAAACAATGTTTTCCAAATTCTAGACTCTGGTATCTAGATTAAAGATACTTCAGAAAAGTTATACTATTGTTGATAATGTGAATAAGATACTAAGAAGTATGTCAAGCAAGTGTAAACCTAAGATAACTGTCATTCAGGATACACAAAATCTGAATACTCCTAAGTTGGAAGAATTAATCAGCTCTTTAAGATCACATGAAATATAACTTGCAAAAGATGATCCCAAGAAGAGCAACCAACCTTGGCTTAGAAACCCAAATAGAAGAAAGTTCTGAAGGAAATAGTAGAATCACAGGATGATGATTCAGAATATCGTAATGAAGACTTAGATGAAGAGGAATTGGCTTTATTACCCAGAAAAATTTAGAAGATGTGGCACAACAGAAAGAAGAAATTTCCCCAAAGATATTCGAGGCAATCCAACGGAGGAAAATATGATAAATGTGACAAGAAAAATATCATTTTCTATGGATGTAATGAACCTAGATATATCAAGTCAGAATATCCAAATCTAGAGAAAAGGAAACATTAGAGGAAAAGTTAGCTCTGATGGCTCATAGCAACTCTGCCCTTCGATCCAACACAATTTTTTACTCTGCAAGTGAATCACTAGATGACAAAATTGAAGTATTTTTCGACTTAACTCGATCTAGTTTAATTACTATTATTAACGACTTCATGAACAAGAATCACAAGTTGTCCTTAATACTGAAAACCGTTAGGAAAGAAAATGCAAACCTCACTAAAGAAATTAATGTTTTAAATAATTAAAGTGTGGAAGTTTAAAAAAAAAATACAACTCTAAAAACTGATATAATTGAACTTAAGGCTGAAAAATGTAACTCTTAAAAATAATCATAGTTCAACATAAATTGAAAATACCACATGTAACTTTGATAAGTTTGAAAAAGTATTTATAGATTTTATTGCTAATGGTATGAAAAGAAGCAAGTACGATTCTATGATTTATGGAGTTAGAAGAAATGGTAAAACAAGGTCTACAATTTGAAGAAACTGTAACTGAAACTAAACATATTCCCTTGGATATCTTGTATATGGTTTGCTCTTAAAAAGGTCACTCCAAAATATCTTGTCTCATATTAAATACAAGGAAAGATAAGAAATCTTTCAAGACAAACAAACCAAGACAAACTAAATTTGGGTACCTAAGAACAAAATTTTCTATATTGCATTTGTCCTCAGCAATCAAGTTAAAATACTAATCATGGTACTTGGACAATGGATGCTCACGCCGCATGATTGGAGAAAAGTCTATATTCCAAGAACTAACAGTTGGTAATGGCACTTCCGCTTCTATTAAAGATATCTTATTTGTTAAAGGTCTTAAGAAAAATTTATTAAGTATTAATCAGTTAAGTGATAATAATTATGATATTTTATTTAATTAAAAAATATGCAAGACAATTAGTCAGAAGGATGGATTCGTACTCTTTACAGGTCAAAGGCAAAACAACATTTATAAGATAACTTTGTATAGTCAAGAGAAACAAGAGATTAAGTGTTTTATGTCAATAAATGAAGAGATAGTAATTTGGCACAAAATATTAGGTCATGCAAACCTTAAATTAATTTCAAAACCGAATAAACTTCAACTAGTCAGAGGTCTACCTAAGCTTAGTTACAAAATTGAAATTATGCATGAAGCTTGCCAAAAGGGAAAACAAACAAAGAACTTCTTTATCCCTAAGAATTTAGTCTCTACCTCAAAACCCCTTAAGCTCTTACATATAGATCTCTTAGGCTAGTGAAAACAAAATCTCTAAGTGGAAAGAAATATGGCTTTGTAAATTTCTTAAGAAATAAGGATGAACCCCGACCAAGTGTTTATCACATTTTGCAAACAAGTAATGAATGAAAAGAGTCTTAAGATTGTAACAATTAGAAGCGACCATGGAGGAGAATTTGAAAACAAGTAGTTTTTATGATAAGAATGGAATCTCTCACAACTTCTCCTCCCTAGAACACCCTAACAAAATCGAGTTGTAGAAAGAAAGAATATATCACTCCAAGAAATGGCTAGAACCATGTTAAATGAGTTGAATTTTGCAAAATACTTTTGGACTGAAGCAATTAAGACTGCATGTTATATTCAAAATAGAATCTTAATTAGGTCTATATTAAATAAAACACCATATGAATTGTGGAAAGTTAAAAAGCCTAACATCTCCTAATTAAAACAATTTGGTTGTACTTTTTATATGTTGAACACTAAAGATAGCCTTGGTAAATTTGATTAGAAGAAGAAGAAGAAGAAGAAGAAAAATATTCATGGGAAGAATTTGATCAAGTCAGAAATATTCAAGATAAGTTAGAAGGAAGATCTTGATGCAAGTACAAGTCTTCTCATCATAAACTCCAATCATTGGAAGTGTAAGTGATCTTTTGATGATCGGATCATCACTAAAATATATTACTTTTTTTGGCTTACTCTCAGCTATTGATCTACCTCTATTGATGAAGCATTGGTAGATGATGGATGGATTCAAGAAAATTGTCGCACAAGGCAACAATCAGCAAGAGGGCATTGATTACACTAAGACATTTGTTTAGTGGCCATGCTACAATCAACAAGAGGGAAACCTACTTGTTGACTTGAAAAAGATGAGTTAAGCCAAAAAGTAGACCATAAAACCTATAGAGAAATGATAGGATCACCTTTATACTTCACCGCTTCTAAACCAGTATCATGCTTAATGTGTGTGTGTGTGTGTGTATGTCCAACATTTGAAGCTGACCACAGAGAATCACATTTTACTGTTGTTAAGAGAACCATGGATACCTAAAAGACATTACCAACCTTACCTTGTTCTACAATAAATCTTCTAAGTACCATTTGAGTGGATACAATATTCTGATTATGCTAGAGATAAACTTGACAGAAAGAACACTAGTGGCAACTGCACTTTTCTAGTTGACAACTTAATATCTTCGTCAAGTAATAGACAAATCACCATTGTCATGTCAACAACTAAAATTGAGTACCTTTCAGCAACTGGTTGCAATTTTCAACTAATTTGAATGAATCATCAACTTAAATGCCACAAAACCCTCGAATCCAACATTCTCATCTATTGTGATAACACTTTAGCAATATTCCTAACCAAAAACTAATTCCAACATTCTAGAGCTAAACACATCGAGATCAAACACCACTTCATTAGGGACTTCGTTCAAAAAGGGATACAAAATATTTAGTTTTAAGACACTGAATATCAATGGGTTGACATATTCATCAAATCATTAGTTCAAGATAGGTTTGACTTCATCAAGAAAAACCTAAACCTTACCATCATACCTAATTGATTTTGTGATAACTTCAAAGTAGTCTAGATTTACATTACCTTTAACTATGTTTTATATTTTCTTGTAATGTTATATTCATGTTATTAAAAAAATTAAAAAATAAAAGCAAGTTTCACTTTCAAGTCTTTTTTTCTGATGACATAAGGGGGAGAAATATATTTTATGAAGTGGGGAGAAAAGAGAAAATGATTCTTAGACTTAGGGGGAGCCCTAAGTTAGGGGGACACAAAGAAATTTAAAGAAAAATTGTTATAAAAAATATAAGTTTGTCATCATCTAAAAGGAAGAGATTGTTGGAACTAAGTTGGTTTTATACTTAGAGTGTTGTAATAACAAAAGTATTTTGTGAGAACAATATATTTGACTTCATGGTGTATGAAAGAATATTCATTTTTTTGAAGAAAATCTATAATAAAATTTGACTCAGATTTATAATTGAAGAAAATCTAAAATAACATTTGATTCAAATTTATAATTGAAGAAAATCTAAAACAAGATTTTAGTCAAATTTATAATCGAAGAAAATCTAAAATATGATTTGATTCAGATTTATAATTGAAGAAAAACTAAATTAAGTTTTGATTCAGATTTATAATTTAAGAAAATCTTTGACCAAGTTGAAAAGAAGATATGGTCATGATTAGAAGACGATTTGATCAAGATTTATCTACAACAAAATATGAACAACATCAATCTAAAGAATTTACAAACTCAATCTAAATAAAATACGAACATAATCAATCTGAAGAACTTATAAAACTCAATGTGATCAAAATACTAACAAATCAATATGAATAATTTACAAACTCAATCTAAACAAAATACAAACAGAATCAATCTAGAAGAACTGCTCAAATTAGATTCATAAATAAAGAATTGGCTAAAGAACATATTATCAAAATGTATCTTATTTAGAATTATTTTTGAATAAGATCATTGTTGATGATGCTAGGGATAAAAATACTAGTCAGAATTAAATAAAGAAGAAATTGAAGCTCTAGTTTTATCTATAAAAAGATACTCAAGGCTGAAGAAGAAGATTATGGAAAAATCAAAAAAGAGTAGAAGAACTCAAACTCCAAAGTTTTAATTCGCATTAGAATTCAAAGAGAGAAACACTTGTTTGAATGATAAATATTTTCTGAGTGTTTTTCTTAGAGTGTGATAGTCACTATTACAATCAACTTGTTAGAAACAACTACTCAAGTTCCAAGCATTTTATTCGAATCCAATAATGGTGTTAGTGTGCCTTCAACAATTTGGGGTTGTCAGGTTGTGTGTAAAATACTTGGTTAGTAGAGTCAAGGTGTTTGTGTCCCTCAAAAGTTTTGGGTTGTTAAGTTGTTTGAGAAGACTTGGTTTGTAGAGTCAAGGTGGTTAGTTTCTCAAAATTATGGGGTTGTCAGAATGTTTGGTAAGACAGACTAAGAGTGTCAGGTGTTTTATAATTCAAGTATTTGAATTAGTGAATTACACCCTTTTGAATGAGGGGACTGAATGTAGCCAAGTTAGTGGTGAGCCAGGATAAATCTATGTGTCCAATAATTTATACTTTTATTGTTCGTTGTTCCTGAACCCGATTGCTTCCTATCGAAGTAATTCATAAAAAATAATCAACCTTCATCAACTTTGTCAAACACAATTCAACCCCCCTTTTCTCGTGTTTGCACCTTCAATTTATACATTTTGATCTACCTTTTTCCCTAACTCACCCTTATCAAGAGAACAAGTTGGATGCATAGGTGTAGACATAGGCTTACATTCATCCATTTTGAATTTCTTTAGCAAATCTCTTGTGTGTTTGGTTTGATGAATGAGTACACCATATGTTTTTTGATGAATTTGTATTCCAAGAAAGAATTTCAATTCTCCTATCACGCTCATCTCAAATTCATTCTACATTAATTTAGAAAACTCTTGGCAAAACTTATCGTTAGTAGAACCAAAAATTATATCATCAACCTAAATTTGAGCAATGAGAAGGTAATTCTTAGACGATTTTCTAAATAAATTAGAGTCAACATAGCCTCTTTGAAAATCATTATTTAATAAGAAATTACTTTGTCTATCATACAAAGCTCTTGGAGCTTGTTTCATACCATACCAAGATTTCTTTAATTTGAAAAATAGTTTGGAAACTCATTATCTTTAAAGCCAAAAGGTTGTTTGACATAAACTTCTTTATTTATGTAACCATTTAAGAAAGAATTTTTCACATCCATTTGATATAAAATGATTTTGTCAAAAATTTTAAATGAAAGGAAAAATCTTATTGTCTCTAACTTTCCCACAAAGGAAAAAATTTAGTGTAATCAATTCCTTCCTGCTAACTGTATCCTTGAACTACAAGACTAAATTTGTTTCTAATCACTTCACCATTCTCAATCAGTTTGTTTCTGCAAACCCTTTGGTTCCAATTGACTTCTTTTCGTTTGGCTTGGGGACAAGATCACATAAGTCTCTTATTTTGATTTATTCAACTCTTTTTGCTTAACCATTATTCTTCCATTATCTGATAGACCTTCATCTATAGTTGTAGGTTCAATTTCATATAGCAGTCCAACCATGGATGTTTTTTAAAAACGGATCTAGTTCTTAAAAGATCATTCACACTTCCTATGATTATAGAGTCTGGATGAGAAAATTTGTATTATCATCTAGGTTTGGATTCTTGATAATCTTGATTTGCGGGAGATTCATTACTTCTTTTTCTTGAATTACTTGGCATATCTTCTGATTCATTGGCAGATGGTTTAGTTCGTTCCTCCGATATATTTGGTTCCTCTAATATCTATAGATCTGCAAAGTCTACATCTAGCTTTGAATTTTTATGGTCAAGCTTTTTGTCATCAAACAAGACATGAATTAATTCCTCAACAATTATTGCTTCTTTGTTCTATACTTTATAGGCTTTACAACTTTCAGAGTATCCCAAAAAGGCGCACTTTTGAGATCGTGAATCCAATTTGCCATGATTATTTTTGTATTTAAAATATAGGATATGCACCCAAATTTATGAAAGTATGAAATATGTTGAGCTTTGTTCCTTTCCATATATCATAAGGAGTCTTATTAATAATAGGTCTAATATAGATTATATTCTGAATATAACATGCAATGTTTACTGCTTTTGCCCAAAAGTATTTGACAACATTCTTTTCATGAATCCTGATGTGTGTCATTTCCTGAACATATCTATTTTTCTTTATACAACATCATTTTGCTAAGGCCATCTGGGAGATGAAAAGTTATGTAAATTTCCACTTTCAAATTCACCCCAATGATCACTACCAATTTTTATGATACAAAAACAATTTTATTTTTGCACTTGTTTGCAAAAGACAGTGAAACTTTATATGACTCATCCATGTGTTTAAGTAACTTTATTCATGTCCATCTAGAATAATCATCATCAATAAGGAGTTTGTACATTTTACCACTGATAGAGGCAGTCTTTATAAGACCAAATATATCAAGATTTTAAAGGAAAAATATTATTTTATTTGTTTCCCTTTCTGATATGTCTCACAACAAACATCTTATTTGCATTTAAGATATGACAAGCCCCAGACTAAATCAAGTCTTTATAATTTTGAGATTAATCTCAAGTTGGCATGTACTAATCTTTTGTGTCATATTAGTTGTTCTTTTTCATAGACATAATACAATTTCCTTCTTGTTTTTCCAAATCAAATAAGTTTATTTTGTAAATACCATTTTTCCTTTGGTCGGTAAATGGTAAGGATTCAACAATTATCTTATTACCCTACACAACTTTTAGGCATTAGGTTGTGCATTAGTTCTTTTACCAGATACTGATTCATTTAATTGGCTTATGTTTAGTAGATAGTGCATGTCGCAGCCTAAAATTTCGATTATTTCTCGAATTCAATGGAATCGCCACCAAATATTTTTTTTAAATAGGGAAAATATCAGGAAACCCTTAAAAATAGAAAGAAAACAAAAAATATCTTTAAAACCAAATTTTGAGTTCAGGATTCGATTATGCATAAGGAATGTATTAGTACCGTATGACATAAGGAAGGTTGCAATGCTTTTTTCTTCTTTTTCTATATTTACAATATATTTTGTTGAGAGGTGCTTGGGCACATCTAGTGGTTAGTTTTTTTATTTGTTGTTACTTTCATAGTTTTAGTTATACATTTTATTGATGAATTTTGTTTGTTTACAAAAAATAGTAGTTGTAGTTTTTAGGCAAATAATATTGACCTTAGAAAAGAATTAAAACTTCAAATTAAAAATTAAAAGAGCAAAAATAAAGAACAAAAATGTGTTGTTTCTAATTGATGTATTACTTTTGAATTGTATACATAATATTTATATACAAATTGAATGTGCTAAAATTTTCTATCCTCTGAAGATCCCTAAGATATAGTCACGATGTTCAAAAGACAATATGTGATTTTAACCAAATGTTTGAATACATTATCCAAACCATTTTTCATCCTTTTAATGACATTCTCCAAAGTTTTTAATCTTTAATGTGCAGCTTGCATCTTAGAAACATTAGAACCCAAACCCAAACCCAAACCCTAACCCAAACCCAAACTCTAACCCTAACCCTAACCCTAACTGCACCATATGCATATTTAAGGTATTGGCAAAATAAATATTAACTTAAATATATATTTTTTTTACTTATTATTAAATATGAATATCAATTGTTTGTTTTTTGAATGTGATTTTGAAATAAAAGTATACTTTAAAAATATTTTTATTAATGTGCTTGACAAGAGTGTGATGCAGAAATCAAAGCTATGTAGTTTTTGTTAGAAAACACATATGTGTTGATTGTTTTTTAAAGAAAGTGTGTTTTGTTATTGATAAAAAAAAAGTTATTTTGACCAAAAAAAGAGTTTGTTTTATTTGAAAAATTGTCTTGAAATACCAGTTTCAAAACTATCAAATTGTACAACTTATGTCTCAAAAATTTAAAGATTAAATAGATGTCACATCTAAATTAATCAAATTTTAAAAATTGATTTTGGATTAATTAAAAAAATGAGTGTTAGAACTATCAAGTTGTCGCAACTTGCGTCTTAAAATATTAAAAATATGTCACATCTAATTAATCAAATTAAACTAAATTTTATAAATTTATTAATTTATTTGTGAAGCTGAGTTTTAGAACTATCAGGTTGTCACAACTTGTGTTTTAACAACTCAAAGATTAACAAATGTCACATCTAACAACCCTTTAATATTTAATTATAATTTTATCTTTGTTTTCTTTTTAAGAATTAAAAAAATTAATGTTAATTATTAAATAAGTTTAAATGATTCTACGAAATAAAATTAGTAACACGAAAGCAAAATAGCAACAATTGAAATATATGGACTTATTACTTAATCTGTTTAATAGACAAAAACAAATTTTAATAATAGAACCAAAAATACTAATTACGAATGTGATCCTCTTTTAAAATATCTTGTAATATAATAAGTGAAGAAACAAGTTTCATTTTAATATTAAATAGCACAACCCAAAAAGAAAATTTTAATATAATATAAAATAAATGATATTTACCATTATTTAATTATGTCTATAATTATTTATATTAAATAGAATTATTATTAAATGGAATAAATATCATGACAACTAATACTTAGTTAGCATGAAGATAGAGGACCAACAGGGAAGAAAACTCAATTGATCACATCTATTATTGAGCAAACTAATCACATCTTTAGAAGAAAAACATCTCAGACAAGGAACATATTTCAAGATTTACAACACACAATGAAAAAATTGATCTCAAACAAAACACTACCCACATATTTTAAACTTTACAAACACAAGAGAAAAAAAAGACCTCAACCAAAACTCCATTCACACATAACAAAACCAAATTTCATCTTTCACATAATCAACTCTAGTTTTAAATCTTAGTTTACTAAAGTTTACACATTTCAATAATATACAGTTTGAACAACAAACATGAAGAGAATGAGAAAATACATGCCTTAGGTGAAGATAGAGGCGGTGCGCAGTGGTGTGCGGCTGTAACGGTTCTCTTGTCTATTTTCATCGGTTGTGTTGTTAAAAATGGTTTGAGTATGTTTATGGTTATGGTTTGATTTGAAGAAGTAGGATGGTAGATCTTTATTCTCTTTTTGTTTTGTAGTTGTAATAATCTATTTTTTTTTTCTGAAAAATGAAACTCCCTCCTATTCTAGATGATTTTTTTGTCTCAATTTATAGGCTAAAACGATGAATGATTGTGTTCATCAGATAAAATTAAATTTTGGATCTTGTACTGGTTTTGCAGAAAGATCTAATATGAAGTCAATAATAGATCAGATTTAACAAAATGACAATTTTTATACTTAATAATAACAATCGTATCTTTTTATTTTTTTTGGAATTATCTTTAATTGGTCAGACAAAATTGAGATACTACAATGCATTAGTCTTTTTACCCGTAAAATATTTTTAAAAGAGGAAGGGAACCATTATCTATTGTGTCTTGTCCAACGATCTTACCCTCAAAAACCTATGAATCCTCTATTCTTTAGGGAAATGTCTACGAACATAGACTTTTCTCCTATCATGTATTGTGAGCATCGACTATCTAGGTAGCATGACTGGTGTTTTAACTTTATTGCTATGGATATCTACAAGATAGATTATTTTTTTCCAAAATACCCATATTTCGTTGGGTCCTAGTTTGTTAGTTTTGAAAATTTTCTTGTCTTTCTATGATTTTTGCATAGGACAAGTTCTTTTATTGTGACCTTTCTTTAAGCAATAAACGCAAGCAGTATCAAGTAAGTTAACCTTAAGGGTTTTCTCTAGTTCTGCAAAACCAATACCATGTTTATTATTTCTGGTAACATTATAAATAATAGAAGCTTGTTTGCTTCTGTCTATGTCGTTTATAAGAAATTCTTGAAAGAATTTTAGTACTTTTGAAACACACTTTATCCTCTGAAATTTTTTGTAAATTTTCTTTTAGTTGGATTTTCTCTTTTTAGGTTTTCAAAACCTTATTCAAGAGACATGCATTTATTTGTTAATATGTCATATGAGCTTTTCTAGGAGATTTCAATTTTGAGGAAACTTTGCGATTCATGTTACGAAACTCATTTAATATATCTCTAAGTTCATATGCATGCTCTTCATCTTCATTAGATGATTCACTAGAGTTATCCCAAGTAGCCGTAAGACCTTTTTTCTTTATCTTGAAGTTTTTTTTTTTTTTTGTTGCCATTTTCATTCTCAAGTTTAAGACATTCTGGTTTGAAATGTCTTAGCTCTTTGCATTCACGACAGTTTATTATTTTCTGTCTAATTTTCCACCTCTTTCTCTCTTATTTGGGATGTCTAAAATCTCTTTTGGTAAAGGATTTCTTCTTATTGTTCTACATGTGTTGGACATTCCTGAGATGAAATACAACTCTCTATCATTTGATTCTTCACTCTGATTGTCTGATTTGTTTTTCTCTAAGTTTTCAAAAGCTTGTAGGGTCTTGCAGTTAACCTTCTTTCTTTGGGACTTGATAGCTAAGGATTTTGACTTGGGCCCACCTTCAACTAGTTCAATCTCATGGGATCTAAGTGTATTCATAAGCTCTTCTAGATGCAATTTATTTAGATCTTTAGCCTCTCGAGTTGCTATTAGTTTTGGTCTCTATTTGATGGGAAGACTTCTAATGATCTTCTTGACGTGATAAGAGGTAGTATAACTCTTTTGGAAAACCTTCAATCCAGATACCAGAGTTTGAAATCTAAAAACCATTTTGTCAATGTCATCAACTTCTTCCATCTAGATAAGTTCATTCTTCCTGACTAGTAGATTTGCCTTAGTTTCTTGCACCTACTTATTTCCATCATAGGTGAGAACTAGAGCATCAAAGATACATACAAACAAAGTTGGTTTACTTAGAGTGTTAATGTTAACAAAAGTATTTTATGAGAACAATATATCTGACTCCACAGAATAGATCTTCGTGTTTTTGAAGACAATCTAAAATAAGATTTAATTCAGATTTATGATTGAAGAAAATCTTTTACCAATTTGAAACGATGATATGGTCAAGATTTAAAGAACATATGATCAACATCTTATCACAAGAAGATATGAATTATTTACAAGAAAATTTGATCCAAATTTATCACAAGAAGATATGAATTCTTTACAAGAAGATTTGATCAAGATTTATCACAACAAGATAGGAATTATTAATGAGAATATTTGATCAAGATTTATCTACAAGAATATACTTGCATTTTATGACGCATCTTGTATTGTTTCTTTTGATCAGCGAAGAGATCCTTTTTGGATATTTCAACACTTGCAGTGTCTTTTGGAGCCTTATAGCCATCTTCAACTATGTCCCAAAGTTTAGGATCATATGAGATGTAGAAACTTGTGATCCGGTCTTTCCAGTACTCGAATCTTTCTTTATGAAACAAATGAGGCTTGTTCACATTTTAACCTATAAATTTATCATCAGAGTTAGTCATAATAACGTAGATATATTCTCAAACACGGTTAAGTGCTCAGCTTTGAGATCGAGATCTTATACTAATTATAGAAAAATAAACACAAGAAATGGAGGGAGGTTGAATTGCATTTTATTTTTAAAAACCTTTTTAACAAGATTAAAACAAAGTGATGAGAAAGAGCAGATAAACTAGAAACGCATAACAACACAGTCGATTTACGGTGGTTCACCACCAACACAGTAGCTATGTGTTGTCCCTTCAAACTAAGGACTTAATTCACTAATTCACCAACCGAATCACACTTCCACTAAACACATGCTAGTCAAACTGATTGTATTCAAGCCTTCTCAACCTTCTAGCTTGGTACAATCAAGTTTTTACAAATGCGACCATTACTTGAATAGGCATCAAAAGAGTAAGTTTAAGGATTTTATGAGTACTCTTACAATAGGGTTTTTACAAAATTGAATTCTTAAAAGTTGTTTATCGGCACTTAGAAAAAAACAAAGGATAGAGATCAAGAGTGCTTAGACAATTGTATTGTGCTTATTGCAGTGTGTTATTGTTGTTATCAAATAGGGTTGCTCGTTCTATTATAGAGAAACTTTAGGATTTTTTTGTCATTGTATTTATTTCAAGAAATCAACATGTATCATGAAGTTTCGTATCAAATCTTCAGAGGTTGATTTCCCAATAAATCTTGTCCAAAGATAACCCTTGTAATTGATTATACGTATCTTGATATGGAGACATAGAGAGTAGAGGATATATGATTGGAGTATGTCTTATAGACCTTCAAACAAGTTAAGTAAAGGATGCACAAATTTGTCTTCTTCAGAGTGTTGACTTTTTTATCAAATGTTTGACTTTTAATTAGAGTTAGACGGTCAGATGCTTGACACAATTTATCAAAGGCAAACAATCACTTGTCCTTCACATTTATCAAAGGCAGATGATCACTTGTTTGTCACACTTATCATAGGCAAAATAATCAGATGCTTGTTGTATTCATCATAGCCAAATTAATCAGAGCATTCTTTGCAATAACAAAATACGAGAGACATATTTATGTGCGCGCTTATCAGACTTAGAATGTGAAAATCATAGCGGAATCTTAGTGTTCCTTTAACTTAATTGAAACATCGGAGGATACAACATAAAGTCATTTCAAAATAACTTGATATGGAAATTACACAATTAAACAGAACATTTATGTTTTAAATTGCTCCCACAAAATAATTATGTTACCTTCAAAACAAGTAAGGGTCATAGTTCTTCAAAATTGTCATTTCCCACAAATTGGAACTGTTTTCTGAAAAGCATACAACCCATGTAAACCTTTGTCGACCTGAGATAGATTAACCTAGTTCGTATTCGGCTATTATCAGCTTCACTAACCCTTAACTTGGTTAACATGGATTTGGCTATGTTCAACTCGACTGTTCATTGTATTTGTCTAACAACTTATAATATTTTTTGTGTAATCAAATTTATATAAATAATAAGTTGCAAGAACAATAGATTTCATTTGCCTCAAATAATTATCAACAAAATTATATTGATAATTGATAATAATGAACAAATAAAAATATAAATAACAACGAGACAACAAGACATTTATTTATATATTAATCCCTAATTCAAATTATAATATTTGGTTTAATAATTGATAATTAAGCCTAAAATAGTTTTGTAATTGTAACACTTTAATAGAAGAAAAAAATTAAAATCATAAAGAAAATGTCAAATCAAATTATTTAGATGTGGGATAAAATTAAAATCAATTCTTAATATGGCACATCAACACAAACAATATAAGGAATACGATGAATCTACATAGGTTTTTGTTTTTCAGCATTTTAGTATTAGTTTTGATAAAACTTTTATTTAATATCATATAGTTTTATAGTTAACTTAATAAAGAAAATGGATTTTAACCTTAAATCATTTTGGATATTTTCTTACTAATCATTTATAATATGATAAATTCTTGAAATATTTTCCTTTTGTTAGAAGTCAATTACATTGATGAACCGACACTTGAAAAGTTACATAGAATCACTGTAGATGCAGGATGATTTTCGAAATAAAAAATATTTTTTATTAGAGTCTGAGAATGGAGACTTTTTTGCGCATTGAGTTGGTCTGTTGTACTTACAACAATTGTCATTTAGTGCATTGTGCCGATACTCAGGGCAATGTCCAAGCACACGTTCCCATTTCATTTTTAATTCAAAAATTGTTATTTTATTAGGTTTCTAAATTGTGGATGAAAAAAAGGAGCCAACTACATCTTAGAGTAGCTAGCTTAATTAATGCAACATTTATGTATTTTTTTTTTCATTAAACATTATGAATAGCTAATTTATTTGTATTGTTAATCAAATATGAATAGTTAATTTATTTATATATTAGAAAATAAATGAACCTATTTAAATTTATGTAATTTTGAATTTTATATGCTATTTATATAATTATAAAATATTTAATTATTCATCTATTTTTATTTTTAATGTTTTTCTTATATTTGATTAGTATAGAGTTGAACTTAGTATTGTTTTATTACGGAAAAATAAGTAGTATTAATCAAAATTAAAATAAATGTTAATGTTTTAATATTATTATAGAGATATAAAATATAATTATGTTTCAAAAAAAATTAACATTTGTAAATGATTTGAATAATAAATTTAGTCATCTAAAAAATTAGAATTCTTTATTATAAAATATGAATTTTAACTTAATAAATTAGTCAAAGTCTAATTAATTAATTAATTTACCGTGATCAAATAAGTTAGATTAGTAAAATAGTGAAATAATAACTACATAATAAAAAAAATATTCAAATCTCTAACTTGATTTCTCATAATCTCTATCCATAACACCGCAAAAAATTTATATGATAAAAATATTATATTAAGATTAATTTATGGATTTAAATATTTATTCTATATGTTTCTTTTAATCAAATGTTTAGTTACTAATTTATTTTTTATTTAGTAATATATGATTGTGATTTTACTTATCTCATAATGTTTTATTTATTGTTTTAATTTCTTAGCTACCACATGTGCTAACGGTGAAAAATTCGAACTCCTCTCGATTTCCCATTTTATTCCCAATACTCAAAAATAGTAAACCAAATCATTTTAAAATTAAGTTTCGATAGAAACCACCACTTTCAAGCCTTGACTCCGACCACCGTGTTGTTGTTCTGAAATAACATAGCCCAGCTTTGTGATCTACACGTCGGGAGCTTCATATACTACAATATTTGTTTTTCAATTTCGTCAAAGTTTGTGAAAACTCGTTGTAGTCGACGTTACATTAAGTGTTGTTTTTCGACGAACCTCACATTTGATGTTCATTCTGTTATGTTAAATAAAATTCGACATTGATGTGATTTTATTTTGAATTCCAGCAACGTTGTTGATATCTCTAAGCATTGTTTCGAGTTGTTTGAATGCGTTTCAATTATTCTATAGACTCATGTTTACCTCGATTGTCGCGTATATGTGTCTCGGGTTGAATTAAAGAATTTATGAGGATAATGCTAATTTGAATTGTTCGTCCATTTATGTGGTGGCATAGTATTAAACATTTTAACCATGTACTTCTTCAGAGTTAGAATGGTATCAAAAAAATAAGAGTCTAGAGTATAAGAGCATGCATATAACATTACTTGATTTGTATGTTAACTTACTTGATATTGTGGATTGTATCAATGTTTTATCTTGATTATTCTTGTTAATTGTAATTTGATATGATATGGTGATTAATTAATGTTTTACGTGTTTTTTTCAATTATTTTATACTATTACATGTTTTTAAAGTTCACCGCTTGTGTTTGGCGCTTGCAACAGTGCATATTGGATGAGAGTAATTAGTTGAGTTATGAACTAATTTATGTTTTGTAAACTCTATCAATCAATTGTATTATTTTTTATATTTTATTCAAAGATAGAAGTTAATAGTCTCTAAATTTAAAATATGTTTTTATGTCATAAATATTTGTTTAATAAACTCCATTTATATTCAACATTAAAAGATTTTTAATTGATAATTTTTATTTAAATATTTTGTATAAATGTGAATGTGATGTTCCGATTCACATAAATCTTTTTAAAAATTAGTACATTTATTTTCCATTTCAACTATGGTATAAGATATCACACTATCTTTATCTTGTTAATTTTAATTCGTTTTCATTCGTACAACTAATTTATAAACATAATCCATGTGGAAACAATCTTCTTATCACTATTATTACTCGATACACTTGCTAAAGTAAATTTAAATCAAAATATTGAAAATCGGATATTTTAAAATAGAAGTCATTCTCAAATAAAGTAATATTAAAAGGGAAAGACGAAAAATAATTCCAAAATCATCAAAATGTTAAATAATAATTAAATGGTAAGAAATAAATTTTTTTGTAGTTTACATGTGCTAGAGGAATTCTTAGATTTCATTGGAGGAGTTCGAGGGAACATAAAATCAAATAAAAATTGGGCTTTTTTCGAAATAGATGATAAAACCACCATCTCTCACAATTTGTTTGATAAAAAAATAATTATATTATTCGAATCACATTAGTGAAAATAAATCCTTACAAAATTGTGAAAACATCAAATCATAAGTTTTAATTAGCATATGAAATTAGGCAAAAAAAGTGGGCTTATGTGAGAAAAAAATTCTCCAGCACAACACTCTATTTATTAAATTAAGTTAAAGGGTAAGGATTACAAAATAAACCCAAATCAAATTTGACAAATAAATTTTTTGTAGATTAATTAAAAATTTAACTCCAACTAAAATAGTGTTTAAGGGATCCAACAATAGCACAGCATGTATGTGTTTTATTTTATTAACATCATTATATAAACAACCATACCTTATTAAAATCGTTAGTCTTTAGATTTCCACTACTCTTTCCTTCTTGGAACATACTCAATACATGAGACAAACTGTCAACAAAAAAGATCAGCATAATAATAAAACCTTATCATAGAATCAATTTCTTGGACAATCATCGACGAAAATATTTACCTATTAGCCGAGATAACTAACTTTCCGTTTCGGTATGCCGGTTCCTTAGTATTCATCAAATGATAAGATATTGCAGATACAACAATTTCTTCAATACAATTACTTAGTATCATAGTGTCTGCATAGCATATCGTATTCAAGTCGTCACAATCAATGTCATTCTCTGAGAGTACTTCAGCAATGTGGTTTCGAGTATCTTGAAACATAATGACTTTCATGTCCTCTTCTAATTGGCCTTTCCAGCTACCAAGATGAATTTCATCTTCAGGTGGTTTGATCACAATGTTGTAAGGGAATAACATAGTGATCCTTTCGTCGATTTCTTTGCAAACATCGTCTAATTCTAATATCAGCGAACCAAGTATTAACACTGAGCCTGACAATTTTTTTATCATTTTTTGTAGTAAATTATATAACCTTGGTGATTTGAGAACAAGCTTCTCAACATCCCTTATGTATAAGATAATGGAATCAGTTTCTGAGATAGAAACCAAAACCTGCAAATAAATTAAAACAGTCTTGTTAAAAGTGTACTTTGCAATAGAGATCCAAGACAATAAAAATGACTAAAATTTTGTTTTCAATGCAATCATTACATAGGAAACAATTCAAGGCTTAAATATGTAGCACCAGCGCCTCAGATTGAAGGAGTGTTCAGTGTCAGTTTCACGACATTACATCAATACAACACTAACACTTCTCAATGTAGATTGGTGACATTCAACTACTTCCATTTTCTAAAATTATTACTAGTGTCAATGTCATGTCTGGTTTTTGTGTTTGTGTTACTGATTCATAGAAAATAATTAAACAAAACATTTAAATGTTTACATGCTAACAGAAGTTTTTGTTAGACATCATTTAAGGATGATCTTACAAAATAAGTTCAATAATGAGTCCAAGTGGTGTCAGCTAAGTCGTAAGAGCTTGACTTTGTAACCTCAAAGGACAAAGTTCAAATTGCATCAGAAACAGTTGTAAAATGATCATCAAAGTCATCATTATTAATAATAAATCCTCTTTTCCCAATTTCAAAAGAAAGTTAAGTAATTAAATCACCTTGTAAAGTGACTGCACAAAGAGCTTTTCATCAAAACACAAGCTGCTTGTGCGTCTTAAAGGAGCTGAAAACATAATTCAAAGAAGTTAGCATAACATTACAAAACAGCTATAAAAATTTCATGAATTAGCAAGGAAAAGATAAAGCATCAAGTTTTTAGCATGCAAGACATCTAGTATATATTACACAAAATGAAATTTATAGGATAGTCTATTTTATTTTCCTCCTTGAATATGTATGAATCATATTAATTCATGATATTACTACTATAAAACTTCAAAAAACGCCTTATTGAATACACCTAGCCACACCATTCGTCTTCACAGAAGAATTAAAGAAAGATTGACAGATTGATTTACTACAAAAACAAAACTATATGTCAAAAACAATCTTTCGACATGTAGTTCTAAAGTATAACCTGGATTTGACGAAACACTTTGGGAAGAAGCGCTACTTAGATCAGATGCAGCAGAGGCATTCCTCCGAAGCCGTGGTGGATTATTAGAACTGTCAAAAGAACTACTTCCTCTAGTAGTACCTCTAGTTTCTCCGGTTGAAGGAAGCATCGAAAATGAACCAAACAAACCAGACATTCGCTCCAAAGTCATCTCAGATATTGACCTTCTGAAAGACTATTAAAAAAAGCAAATGAGTCACAAAATTCTCATTAAGCTAACAACTAAAATTTTGGCATTGCTCTTAAAGAAACTAACAAATAAAAATGACGTAGAATTAAGAAATGAAAACAGGAAAAGTTTTCACAAAGTAAACAGCTCCTAAACTTACTGGTTCTTTTCTTGGACATCCAAATCTACTGTGCAACTGTACAAATGAAAACACGAAAATGTATGAATATAAATATATTTATATGACCGGTTGTAGTGAATAAAACGATAAATTATAAAAGAATTACCTTCACAGAAAAATCAGTAACATCTAACAATAGCAACTTTGATTCAAAGTCATGCGCTAAAGCTTTGGCAGCATTTGCTGATAAAGTTCTTCAAGAAATGAAAAATAACTAGTATTAGTCAAAACAAATCGAAAACCGATAAAACGGTTTATGCAGGACAAGAATAAACTCTACCTGCTGGACCAGAGAGTAAAATTGCTCAGCTTGCCGGTGAGAGGTTTCTGGTGTGCTTTGAATAGTTGAGATGTTTTAAATGAACATATGCAGCACTTGTCAGCAAAACTCGAGTTTTTTTGCTGTCGATGTCATATATTAAACAAAACATAAGATATAGTGAAATCATGTAAACAAAACAGAAGAAAAAACATGTGAATGATTGATCTATGGTTAAGATAAACAAAATCTTTATGAAAAGATTGTTTTATTTCTTAATTTGAAATTTCATTTGATAACTAGAGTATCAAATACAAATATCATATTATACCAACATTGTGTCCTACGAACTAGAGAATACAAAAACAAAAGAAAAAATAACGACGAAATTAATCGCTCCGGATCAGAATGGAACTGTTAACTTGTAGTAACGAATAAGCACATAACATAAAAAATCGACGATTTTTACACCTTCTATGAAGAATATGAAACTCTAGTAATCCAGAGTTTAATTTTTTTTTTGAAAAAAAAAAAAAGCAACCAGATTCAGTATTTTCTCCATTTCATAAAACAACACTTATCAGAAAATGGAGTCTGGAATTAATCCCTTCATAAAAAGTAAAGGACCAGTCTTCAGGGGAAAAATGCTAGGAATGACCATCATAGTCAATTTATTTCTCCCCTGGTAGCCTGCATTTAACGTTGTAATAAGAGAGATTAAGTCAGTTTTTAGAAACTAGGAAGCTACAAGTAACATTGACAAAACATATTTTGTCGTTGCCCACCGTTGTAAACAAAAGTTTCCCTGCTCATGAATATGCATGTTTAGTTTTGTCTGTTATTGTATTTTTATAATAATTATAATTATGATTATGAAAATCAATATATTTTGTCTTTTGCCCACCATAATAAACAGAAGTTTCCCTGCTCATGAAACAGCATGTTTAGTTTTGTCTGTAATCATATAATTATGAGAAAAATGTTTGGTGTACACATTTTGCTGAACCTATAAAGTATAATTATGATGATTTATAAAGTAAAGCATTCGAATCTGAATCTATAATGTGAGTGAGTGAGTGGGAAAGCGAGTCAAAGAACGAACGTTTCATTGATCATTCTCATTGTTAAAAGTTTGACAATAAAAAAGAAAACAAACATAAATACCCTCGTGTTGATCCAATAAGACGTCTTCGATACGAAAATGGTAGGTCTGAAAGCATTGATCGCAGGAGTCCTTCGTGGGAAAACGCTTCTGAAGGTGGGAAAGGAAGATCCGAGCCTGGGAACGGGTTTCGGGTTGGTCAAGGCGATCCAGCAAGGATCGGAGAGCGGCGTAGGCAGCGTCGCCAGATTGATTGCACTGCTGCAGGAACTCATCCACCATCGGCGTAGTCCAGCTCATTTTCCTTCACTTGCGCTTTCGTTGCAATGCCGCTGCGCTGAGAATGAAAAAGTCAGAAGAAATAAAAGATAATGTATACTGTAGACTATGTGAACTGAAGCATGTGCAATCCACACCATATATATATATTCACACACACACATACCACTTCTCTCCCTAAAATACAATATTATACACATCCACACCGATATCTACTTCCTTGATCAATGTATCTTTTTATAAAATCTTTAACTTTTTTTATCACTTACTTTTTCATTTCCTTTTTTAAAATTTTCAAAAATTTATTATAACTTTTGAATATTTTTAAATTTTTTAAGACAAAGAGAAGTGCATCTCGTTTATTAGATAAGTTATTAGATTGTTTCCAACTGCAGCTATTGCCATTATTTCAAATGCTTGAAGCCCTGAAATATTGAATCAATTATTTATATATTCATTAATTAATTATAAGATTCAAAATAATAAAAACGGCATACATACATACAAACATACCAAGAACAAAAGCAGCAGCTCTGGTTCCACCGTGCTTGTTAGGATTGGAAGGTCTGCCTCTCCAGTCAACAGCAACATCATCTGAATCTCTATTTATTTTCTAATATTTTGACACTCCCCCTCAAGCTAAAGCTTACTAAGCTTTAGATTGTTACAAGAAAACAATACTTTGCTCCGGAAAATAATAAAAAAAGATGGAAAGGCAACTCAGGGATGCAGGTGAAGTCGGAGAGAATTGCCATAAACACAGCCTAGCCAGATAGCTGGAATGATCATCAGCATGAGAGAAATTCATGGCAAGCAGTTGAACAAAGCAAGGTCCGTCCTTCTAAAAAAACACTGCATTTGGAAGCTTCAAACCAATAATATCAGAGACTCAAAATATTTAAACTTGAATTTGCTTCAAGGAGAGAGAGGCATGCTTCAAGGAGAGAAAGGCAAGGCCAATACATCTGGGACAAACATAGGGCCAGTGTATCTGAGCTCGAGGCTGTTGGTGGCGGCGCGTGAGATGAACACGACAGATCTTGGAGGCACATGAGCGCGTGTGGAGCAACTTTTGACCTATAAAAATCTGGGTTGTGTAGATTGAGAGATTCTGCACACAATGGAAGTAGTCGTGTCGGAAAACGTTTCCAGCAACGACGACAGGCAGCAGCAGCGGGCGGTGGCTGCGGCAATAGCAGACAGGGCAGCAGCGACGAAAGGCAGCAGCAGCAGACGGGGCAGCAGCGACGATTGTGGGCAGAAATATCAGTAGTCAGAAAAAGAAATGATCATGCTAGAAAAGAGAAACTATGATTATATTCCCAAACTGTTGGGAACTCAGCAGCGGAATAGAGGCTAGATCGTTCAAGGAGGATCGAAATAGGCTCTAGATACCATGTTGAAATTGTGGGATTTTAGAGAAAAAGATGAGAGAAAATAATTAGGGTTTGAATATTATTGATAGTAGCTTTATGCTGACTTGATTACAATAGACTCAATACTAATCTCTATTTATAGAGAAACATAAATTAAAATCTTAAATTAGGAATAAATCATAATAATAAGAGATATTCTAAGATTCTCTATGATTATAAATTGATCATAGAAAATAACTCAAGATACTCTAATATAATATAAAAGATATTATAAGATATTTTCTAATATTCCAACACTTCCCTCATCCATTCTCTCTCTCTTAATTTCTTATATTATTATCTTACTCTTATCGAATGCTGAATTTGAGGTGAAATTGGTCCGCAATTTATAGTGCCACAAGCCTAACACCACTTGCAACTTTTTGCGTGTGTTACAATTTTAGATTTCTGAGACTCCACCTAGGCAGCCCCCCCTCCAACCCACTTATTTTGTACACGTGTACGCCCCACATTCCCAACCACACTAGATGTACAACATCAACCTTCATTCTTCTTTTTTGAGTCATTTGCAAGTTATAATATATTGTAATGAGATCCTACATCAAAATCTGAATCCATAGATAATGATGCACACACAAATTTTTTATTTAGATCATGGTTTGTCGAGATATTTTTCCTGTTAAGCATTGATTAAAGTTAAAAAGATTAGAACTTGTTTCACAGTAGATTCTACCACATTAAGAAAAATCTAAGACTTAACTAGAAGAAACTTACTTCCCTGTAGATTCTATCTCTGCAAGATTGTTCTTGTGTAAATTGTTGAAGGACAAGTGAGCATTTTCCCACTGTTTCCTGGAACAGTCCACTGTCTTTGAACTGCATTGCACGAACAAAAGAATTGAAACTCTACTGAGATAAATGCTCACAATTTCAAAGGAAAATTTAAAGACAGAAATTAAAAGCCGCTTGTGTACACATAATCATCATCCATTCCTAACTAAAAGTGTATCTGCAAGAATTGTTTGGCGATTTTTAACAAAAATTAAATAATTGTGCAAATAAGAATATTAAATATTTTGTTAATATATAGGGAAAACGATAAAAAATTGATAAATCACCAAATCCAGAAGACAGATAAGAGCAAACAAAAACTTACCAATCCAGGAGACAATCCTCCATTGTAGCATTAAAGCTGTTTACTGAGAACATTTGTTTCAAAAATTGGTTATTTGCTTTCTCTACATATTCATTAACCTCCTTGGTAGCATCTTTAGAAACTTGCTGCATGTTGAACATCTCTAGCTGCAATCTCTTAGACTGTTGCAAACTCGTGTCTTGCATATTTCTTGATGCCTCAGAGACCTAATACATATTTGCAGAAGTGAGTAATACTTAATACACACACTGAATAAATAGTACACAACACCAACAAGGAAATAAACAAAAGGATGATGCAGTCGACAAACCATAGCAGTTCTCTTAGATGTCAAATTTGCCAAAATTGATGAAATTTTCTCTAAGGCCTCTTCCTCATCTCTCGCAACCTCTTCCTGTTTCAGTTTGAAGGAACATAATCAACCAAAACACAAGTTTGACCTTTTAGGATCAAGTTATTTACAAGTAAAAGTGTTTTCATACCCTGAACTTCATCTCGAAATTAGTTAATTGGTGGAACCTCTCCTTTTGAGTTTCTTCCACAATTTCCATTACTCTTGAAGAATGAATATTGATGTCATCAAAGAATTTTACAGTTGCCTCTGAAACCACTCGTGCCAAAATCATACTTTGCTGTAAACTCTACACAATGAATCAATGATCCATTAAATTTATAATTGCAGTATTACCATTGCTTTATATTTATACACATAAATTGCACAAACCCAAACAAAGGTAGACATGTGTGTCCATGGCACTTCCTTGTTGGACTGAGAATGTTTGGAGTTGTGCTAAGATAGTGATGAAAATTATAGTGCATGCAAAAATGGGAATAACTGAAAGTAATATCTTTGCTTGTTCAACTTGTGCAACACTGCACAATCTCCATGGGCTTTCCTTTGTGTTCCCTTCTCTGTCTCTGATACAAGCCTTGTCCAAGAACCTGAATTTATTGCTATGTTGCCCACCGTGGAGCATTTGTACAAGGCTAGAAGGGCAGATCTTATTTCTTTTCAATATTGAAGCGACAAAAACCTGCAAATAATATAAATATAAGTTGCTATATATGTTTATTGATTTTTAATGTACTCAAAGATGATGTATGTAGTTGAAGATTCATACTTGAGCAATGGGGAGGAAGATGGTTGGTTGTGGAGGGTTGTTCCTGTAATAAAGAGAGCCACTTATGAAGCTTACCAATGCTATTGCCATGGCAGCAGCAGATACAGCAAAGCCGGCATCCATACCGGAATGAGTTTGAACCCAAACAAGAAGTGTGAGAGCAACAAGTTCACCAAGTGAGAATGCAAAATATGCTGCATTGAAGTATGTTGAGAGTTTGTTTGATTGGTTTGAATTGAATTGGTGGGCACCATGAGAAAGCATGTTGGGCTTCACACAGCCGCTTCCTAATGCCACCATGTATATTGCTGTATAGAATATCAAAGCCTTCAACCCCTTTGCTTCTATGCACTGATCATGATCATGATCATGATCTTGATCTCCTCCTAATAATTTGTTGTTACATGCCGGTGGCTTCAATTCAGGAAAATGAGCTTGTGCTGACAGCAATATGAAACCCTGTAGTGTTTGTTGTAGTGCATGCATATATATATGTTATTAAGTAGTAATTGACGTAGTAGATGGAAGAATTGAATGAATGAATTACTTACAGAAAGTTCGAGAAAAGCAAAGATGAGGATGGTGTAGAAGGTCCCAAGTAATTTCATAAGATAGCGCAAGTAATTTCATACTTAGAACTCGTAAGCTATTTGTATAGACTCTTTCAAGTAATTTCATAAGCACTTATGTCATAAGATAGCGCAAATAAGATCTTTCAAACACACCCTCAATAGGAAAAGAGGTGGCAGCATCGTTATAAATGACCAAAAAGAAGGAAATAATTAGTCTCCACCATAACAGTTTTCAACTTGGCAAGACCTTACAACCCTTTGACTTTAGTTTAGACTCTAGACCAAAGAACTTCAATCCTGATATTACCAAGTCCGCTGTCTTTTTCTTCATGTGATCAATTAGTAATTCGCCGTACACAATAGTATCAGATTCTGTCAACAATTTGCGGTCTCTCAAATTTGAGAAAACCTTTCTGGCCTCTTCAATTGTTCCATGGTTGCACATGCCAGAGATGATTGCAGAACATACAACATTACATAAAGGGAAACCTTGTTGCATCATCTCATTCAATACATCAATCACCTTTTCTGCATCATTAAATTTGCATATGTGAATAAGGGTAAGACAATACTTAAACTCTATAGGTCCACTAGTAGCATTGCCTAAGCAATCTCTAACAAGCATCATGGCTTCCTCAATCTCTCCTATTTCGCAAAGACCTTTAGCAAGGCGATGATAAACAACCACAGAAGGAATGCAAGACATCTCAATGATCTTATTATGACATACACAAGCCTCCTGAATTTCACCGCGAGCAATAAGGCATAGAATTGCTATGTTATATGTTGACGAATCAGGCTTCATGCCTGACCCCTTTATTTCATCGAAGAGTGATAACGCTTTCTTCACTTCACCACTCAATCGAAGAGAATCCATAAGAACATTGTATATTTCAACACTAACATAACCTTTTTCTTTCAAGTGTGTAAATACCTCGAGTGACATTACTGGTCCTTTCTTCTCAACCAAATGGGAGAAAAATTTGGACAGATCATCAATGACTGGAAATCCCAATTTCTCCATCTTTTTTAGCAACTTATAAAATTCTTCCATACGTTTCGCTTCGGCATAGGCCAACAATAACGGTTTTACAGATAAGAAGTCCGGTTCAAGACCCTCCTGAATAGTGACTTGGAAAAGCTTATAAGCCTTCTCAACCTTATTCAAGTTGCACAAACCTTTAATAAGGTTATTATAAATCCCCAAATCGGCTCGGTATCCTGAGTTCACCAAATCCTTCAACAAATCAAAAGCCAAACCAACCTTATTCCCCGCCACAAACGACTCAATCAATGATCCATATATCGCTCTATCTATCAAATGACCCTTACTCTTCATCTCCTTAAACAACTCATAACCCTCCTTAACCCTTCCCTCTTTAGCCAAACCACCAATGATAGTACCATATGCCATGACATCCAGCACAACTTCGTCTCTCTTCATTTCTTCCCAAACCCTCAAACAACCATCCAAATTCCCCTCTGCAACCATAATCCGAACCAACGCGGTATATGCAAAAACATCCGGCTTACACAATTTCTCCCTCATCCTCCCCAAAACCTCCAACATCTCACCAATCCTCCCAGCTTTACACAATCCCTTTACCAAAACCATAAAAGTAACACTCTCTTCAACCAGTCCATCCTCTCTAAAATCATTATAAACCGACAACGCCAAATCCAAATGCCGAGTCCTAACCAAAGCATCCATAATCCTATTATACAAAAAAACCCTAGGTTTCACACCAAACTTATTCCTCATCTTATCATAAACATGATAAACCCTAAGACCTCTTCCTGCGTCAGAATGCATTCGAATTAAAATCTCGAATTGCTTCTCAGACGGAGGCTTTCCATGAGCGTCCATCAGCTCAGGGAGCTGATCTGCGGCGCGGAAATGATTTGCACGGTTAAGACAATAAGCAAATGCATTAAATGAAGCGAAATTATGATGATAACCTTTCTGGTTTTCTACCCAGTGAAAAAACTTGAAAGTGAGAGTAGGGTTAGTTTGGACTTTAAGTACCTCAGCAACAATGTTGGGAGGAACCCTACGGAGCTTGTTGAGTTCGGTTATAACCGATGGGCCCCACTTGTAACCGTTTTTGCGAAAAGCGTCAACTATGAATCGAGCAATCGGGGAGAGGCGGAGGGAGGCAGAGAATGATGCTTCCGGGGATGGTGATGGCGGTGGTGAGGGGTTTTGTTGGGAGAGGAAGTGTGGGTCCCACTTTTGGATTTCGAAAGGGCGGGATGTGGTTGTAGGTTTGGGAGGAGTGAGAGTTTGGCGATTGGAGAAAAGACCGCCGCGTACGGTTGGACGGTTTTGGGAGGGTTTGCGGTGACCGTAGTAGAAATAGAATTTGTTTGGTGTTGTTGGTGTTGGAGGAGGCATCCTTTGTTTTTATTTTCTTGTGGCAATTGGTGTTGGTTTTTTGGCGCTGAGAAATTGATAGTGTAAATATGAAATTGATGAATAAACAGTAGGAAAGTGAAGGTTGTTGCTATCATGCGCTACTTCATTCTTGCCGAACAAATGTTCCGTGGAAGGTAATCATAAAAAATTAAAAATAAATAAATAAATTATTCAAATAATTTTTTACTTGATTAAAATCAACTAATTGAATATGGTAATATTACAGGGTGGTGGGTGCATTTAGCATTTGTTTGGGCTTGTACCTTGTTGTGTGGGGAAAAAGCAAAGATTACAACAACAGCCCATCAAAATCAAATATTGAAGAGCCTGTTTTACAGAATTAGCAATCTGCAACTGAAAATTGTACCTACGAGATCATCACAATTCAGTAATTTTGGAATTATTATAACTCTATGATCAACAAGAGGGTGAAGTTCAAATTATTGTTATATTGTAATTCTAATGTCAATTTTCAATTTCAATATTATGGGACATTTTCAGAGAGACTCTGCACCTTCTATGTGTCAATACTTTTGTAAAGATATTTTAAGATTTCAATATGGCACAACAAAATAGTAAATTTTCATTTAATAATAATATAGCATTAGTTTTATCTACACTCTTAATATATATGTCGGTTAAACACTAAAAGTAAAATATAAAATAAAGTAATATTTTAAGTAGTCAAAGTGATCACATAACTTTAATTTTGACCCTCTATTATGGTACACAAAATTCCCTCTATGTATGCTAGATAAAAAGAGAAGACTTATTTTTTTTTCTTCTCTTTTACAATGTATCGTATCAGTGATTATAAAATAAAATATTATATATAT
>JBBPBT010000152.1:12443482-12456731 GCA_037974875.1 Cicer bijugum | reverse complement strand
CAATAAATTTATAATGTTTTAAACATATGAAAAAGATGTTTTAAGATTAAAATAAGTTCATAATAAATTATTTTTAAGATAAACAAGTAATTGTAGTACTCAATAAATTTTAGTTATGTACGAATTCAAATTTTGACGGAAATAATTATTAATCAGACTTTATTTATCTGTTAAATGAACTTTAAATTACTAGAACTTGATTCCTGTGAGAATAAGAGGTTAAACCAATATATATATATATATATATATATAATATTTTTAAAGATTAAAAACTAAAATTTTAATTCAACTCACAACTATCAATATAATTATATTGAAAATCATGGAGTTTTTTTTATTAATATATCTCTTTTTATTTTTTTTTAATTTTTAAAATGTCTTTGTTTAAAAATAATTTACGCGAATATTTTTTTTTTAAGTAGTAGGTCGTTCTCTGGAAAAGTGACCAGTTGAAGGAGAATCTTTTGAAACTCAATAAAAAATCATTTATTGAAGAAGCGACTTTAATTTTTTTATTATATTATAATATTTGATTATTATTAGAGTTATTAATTTAATTATTTAAAAAATAAAAATACTCTTGGAACCACTGCCTACCATGAAAGTATAGTTGCTCTAATTAAAACTATCTATACTGTTAGATTTACTTATTTCTAATTTCATAATAAAATTAATAATAAACAAATTTATTTATTAGTATTTTTATTTTTTAAATAATTAAATAAATAACTCTAATAATAACCAAATGTTAAAATATAATTAAAAAAATTAGTCAATTAGAAGTCGTTTCTTCAAGAAGCAACATTCTATTGAATTTTACAAAATTCTCTTTTGGTCGCTTTCCCAACGAACGACCTCTTACTTAAAAAAAATAGAACAATCACCTAAATAATTTTTAAACTAAAATATTTTGAAAATAAAAAAAAAATATATTAATAAAAAATTAGGTAATTGTACATTTGTACATGAATTTATAGTGATAATTATAAATAAATAAATAAATTAATGAAAATTTTAGAAGATGAAAAGTTGATTCTGTTATATATATATATACGTGGATACAGCGAAGTGTGAGCAGTGAGTAGGACCAGTGCATGCCACTAAAAAAGGCGGCTACAAGCAGGGGTCCTATCTTTTAGGGTCAATTTATTGAAATGAAAGGACACATACATACAAGTGCCTTTCCACATACTCATTGGCTGCTAAAAGCACGTCCCAAAAGCACTTCCCAAAAACTATTGATGTGATTGAACAACAACATATACTCAAGTTTTCACCCACAAATTAAACTACAAAAAGTAGTTAAATATAGAAAATAATAGTACTCATGTTTTATATATAAAAAGTATTCCAGCCAACTAAATTTGATTTATTTAATTTAAAATTAAAATTAAATATATTAATTTTATTAATTTACTTTTATATCTAAAATTAGAGGTAGTAAAATTTATCTTATATTATATCATTTTTTTTAAAAAAACATTGACATTCTTTTAATATATCATATTAAAATAAATAATCTGTTTTAATTCTTATTGTAATATTATTTACTTTTATTTCTTTGTATTTTATCCTTTACTATTACATTAATCATAATAGTAAAAAAATCAATACATAATAACAATAATTTAAAAGAAATACTATTTTTTTTAAATATGTATAAAATAATCAAATAAATTAATTATCATAATATTTTCTATAAAAAAAACCACAAAATGTATGATGACTTACAAAATTCATATTGTTGACATCTATTTAGGTATCTCTTTTTCCATGGCCTATCTTAATGTGTATCAATTAGTATTTGGTCGATCCCTTTTTAGGTATGTGACATCTGGATTGTGTTATTATAATATTTTATTAATATCTTAATTAATTATTACATTTAATATGATTATTTAGATATATATATATATATATATTTAATTATATTAATTATTTTATCATTTAAGAACATTAAGTGATGAATTTAATTAAATTTTTAATTATATTTAATCAATTAATATTGACTTAAATGTTATTATGTGATTTAAGAATAATGAGAACTTTAATTGATCATCATTTTATATATAGAATATGGTCTTCACTATACCAAACATCACATATCATTCTCTTCATTTAAAGAGTGTTTATAGTATACAAAATCTAAGTTGGAGAAGAACCACATAACCAACATATATTCGTAATTTGTCTCTCTTTTTATATTTAATATTTAGAAATTATTTAAGATTGTGGCCAAAAAATAATTAATTATGAATTCAGGTATTGCTAATACCTTTTCTTCGATAAATTAACGTTTCATGAATTCTAATGTTGTCAAGATTTTAGTTTGTAATTGATGTTTATATACATACTCGTATTGTTATTTATTTTCGCATTTGGTAAGATTATGATTTTAATCTTTATATTGAAGACGTCTTGTATTGATGAATTGGTAAATTAATTCCTAACATGTGTCACATTGTGTTTCCTTGATACAGGGGCCAATATTATTTGTTGGTCTATATGACATTTGTGACCTTGTACATGTCTAAGAGGAGCAGCAAAAGTCTAGGATGAATGTTAGAACAAACAACAATTAATTACATGAGAATAAAGTAGTTTGGCGCATTTGATTAATGAATCATGTTTAACAAATTAATTGTTGAATCAAGTCTCAACCTAATTTTAAAGTAGTTGGGTTCAATATCTGCTATTATAGCAATTTATATAAAACAAGTAATCCAATTAAACCGTTATATTATATTGAAATATAAGAAAATATTATGAAATGTGTTTCGAATTAAAACTATTAAATAAAGGATCGCGATTTGTTGACTCAATGAATAATTTTGAGATAGTTTATTTCATTTAATAATTTTATATAAATAATAAATTTTACTAATTTAATTATTTATTATTAACGTAATATATTAATGATTGAACACATAATTTTATATAAATTCAAAAATTGTAATTACATAATCTAACCATCAATATTTATTTATATTTTAAAAAATTTATTATACGTTGATTTGAAATTATTTAATATCAAATAATTATAAAAATTTATAAAAATTTGAGGAATTAATTTAATTAATAATAATTTTTTATTTAACATTTGAATTAATAAAATATATCGTTTGTATTAAATTATTATATAAAATAATTAATCACATAGTTACTTGACGGATTTCCATTTATGAAATAAATATAAATTTTGATGAATGCTTCATGTTAAGGACCAAATAAAAGAAAGAAAAAAAAAAGCTTACTCGTGGGTTTAGAATATACTATGGCTCTTGACTAGAAGCACTAAAGTTATCTTTATGATTCTACTTTAATTCTCAAGCTTATTTAGCTTTTCTTTTTTCAAAAGAAGCTTTTGGAATGATTCTAAGCTTTCTAGGGTAAAAGTAGTGTAGTGATGAAAAATATTAGTGGCATTGCGTGTAACCCACAAATCAAAAACTTAGAAAAATATTTTGATTCAAAGCATGTGATGCTGAGTTGGAAAAAGGGAATCAAGGAGAAAAAAAATGGTAAAGATATCATAGGAATCAGCAAATATTATTATTAGAGTTTAGTGAATAATTATGGAAAAAATTGAAATTCTTAGGAAAAGATTCAAGTATTACATGCCCTTTTGATAACTTGATAAGAGCTCTCACTGCTCAAATTTTGAAGAACTTTCTCATCATATATGGTACCTATAGCATATTTGTGGAAGTCTAAAAGCCACTCCTTTAAAGTCATTGGAATGCCTTTAGTACTTTACAATATGGACCCAACAAAATCCTCAATTTTGGCATTCAAGCAAGCAATGCATAGATCCCCACTCACCCATCAATGAAATAAAATAATAATGAGCAGAAGAGAAAGTTAGAAGACAAAAAAAAAAAGAGTTTAATAAAATATACTTCTAAAATGAATTATAAATAACAATAAAATAAATTATTTAGTATATCAAGAAAATAACTTGACTATATTTAATTTTTATAATCTCAATAAAATTTAAATTTATTGTTTGAAATATTCTCCATGAACTAAGTTTATTACTTAAATTATTAGGGTTAGGTGGTTGGTTCGTTATAAAAAAAATTATAAAACATCTACTATAATTATAAAATAAATTAAAATTTTCAACTAACTGACTTATGAATTTTATTAAGAGATATAATTGTGAATTTTATACATAAATATAAAAATCAAACCAAATGATTCTATGATACCAAAAATTTAACCAAAACTAATTAAATTAGATTGATATATATTTTTATGAGTTTGTGTCCAAGTTGAATTAAAGCAATACATTTGATCTTTATTGATTTGAGATATAATTTCAGGTAATTTTAAAAAGATCGCATGATACTCAAACCATTTTCTATTAACATTATGTCAATATTGATATCTTAAACAATGTGATGCGCTGATAATGTAAAACTTTTTTATATTGACAAAACATAACAATTAAACTATAAAACTTTAGTATTTGAAAAAGAAAAAAAGATTTTTAGAAACTAACTTTAAATTATTAAAATTGTCAATCAAAATTTGATTTATAATTAACTCTATCTTATAAGTGTTAAGAGTTAGATCATTAATATATTTTTATAAATTTACAACTTAAAATTTTTATATACAATACTATATTATATATTTTTATTTATCCATTAAAATTTTAAAAATTTGATCATCATTTCCATTCAAGCTCTGCCACTGCCCAAAACTACTGCTACACCATGTATCTATTGTAAGAGAACCACTCACATTATTGATGAACTTTCAGGCTAAAATAATTCCATTAACTACTTGGGTCTAACAATGTCATGTAGAGGTCCAATATTTTGATTGTATTTCTTTCATTAAATTAATAAAAAAAGGCTATCAATGTCGTCCATTTATTGATTTGGTGGATACTCATCCAATTCTTCATGTTTGTTTATTTTTATTGGATTATAGTTTCTGATATTTTAAAATATATTATCAAATTCTAGCATGCAATAGTGTCTTGAAGACGGATGGGTAAAATTGAAGGGTGGATGATCCTTTTCCTTATTGAATAAACACACTCTTGTTCAAGAAACACATTTTGGATAATGTATTTCACTCAAATTACACTCTTGAAAGGGAGAATCTAGTAAAATAGTGAGAATTGAGAGGGGGAGGGAGTTGAGCAACCATCGATTTTATTTTTTTAGTATATAAAAAGATGATAAAAACTATCATAAACTAACACATAATTGTAAATTCTCATATTCTAATTTAAAAAGCAAAAGACGACCAAAATTATATAATTACATTACTTAAGAATTAAAAATTGGAGTACTTAGAAACCAATAAAGAGGACTCTAATATTGCAAAAAGTAAAAAATGTTAAGATCAAATTACACAATTAAAAAGGGCATAATATAATCACAATTACTATCTTTGAAAAAGTAAAATAAAATTAAGGCAAAAAGAAAATGATTAATAGTAGCCTGATTAAAACTATTAATATTAGTAAAGAAAAAAAAACTCAATTGATAATTTTAATATTATTAAATTAAATACCTTTAGCTGAACCAGCCAGTGATATATAAGTTTCATTTGGTAGTAAACATATTATATATACGCATGTTAGAAAAGCAAAGTAGTTCATTTACCAACATTTGTTTGAGGACTAAGTTGTTATACATATCATATTCATGAATAGGGACAACCAATGTCCCACTTTCTTCATACTTGTTCTAATTGTCAAATACTTTATTATCGCATAAAAGATTAATTTGTGGTTTGCATTCAATTGAATGTCGGCCAATATTTTTAAATTATTTGCAAAATATGCATGCAATTTCATAAAGTGATATTAGTTTCTTCGGACCCTAGAGTAGATTATGAAATTCAACAATTATTTATTATTATAATATTGTTTTTATTTATTTATTTATTCATTAAGAAATGAAGTCACTGAATTTGCCAAAGATGTTACTATAATTTTTAAATGGCTAAATTATATTCGTGGTCCATTGACTTAATTTCAGATAATGTTTTAATTTTTTATATATATTTTTTTTCGAGTTGATCTTTTATTTTAATTTTAAGTGATAGTTTAATATTTTATGTTTTAAAATATCAACAATGTTGTCATTTTTTTTACAAAAATTCAAAAAAATCATTAAATTTTTCAAACAAAACCCATAAAATTCATTATCATCTTCAATAAAATACAAATTTAATCAAATTCATAACTTAAATCTTGAAATAAACTCATATTTGTATTCTTTATTTGATGTTGTTGGAGATGAAAATATGAGTGTATTTGAATATTTGAGTTATGAATTTGATAAAATTTGCATTATATTAAAGATGATTATTAATTTTATGGATTTTGGTTGAAAATTTTGATGATTTTTGTATGAAAAAGAATACCATTGTTAAAATTTTAAAACATAAAATATTAAATTGTTACTAAAATTAAAATATAGGACCAACTCGAAAAAAATAAAATAAAAGACTAAAACGTTATTTAAAATTAAGTTAAGGGACCACAAATGTAATTTAGCCTTTTTAAATATATAGAAATTGTAAATATATTTATAGGTATTTTTTTTGTTAGTTATTTTGGTTTTTAAATTTATTATTACTTATTAAAAGTCAATTTATTCAATTAGTCCATAAAATTATTAACAAAAGTGATGATAGATATATGTTTACAATTTCAATAATTTAGAAAATATAATAATATCTCATACATTTAAAGACCAAAATAGTTTTTTGCTCTTAAGAAATTATTTGAATTGCAGCGTTTGCTTACTACATTTCAACTAATTGGTAACATGTGTTTTCTGTATAGCAAACTTTTAAAAATCAAATTCAAACATCATGGTATAATTTAATTAGATGTATGTCCAAAAAAGTTTTACATCGTCATCGATAATCTCTCAATTTTGAGAAATTTGGTGGTCGAAGTGGATGTTGGTGGTAGTCAACAAGGGTTAGAGTGATGGCCATTAGAGTCAAAGTGGTTTCCAATGAGGTTCAAATAGTTGAATTTGAGGTTTGAGCGATGGATGAATATGGTGGAAAATGATGGTTGGAGTTGTGATCGAAGTAATGATCAACAACCAATAGTGGTTGCGGTGGTCGGCATGGCCAAAGTGGCGGCTTGTGGGTGTCTAAGTTATTGCTTGTAGGATCAAAAATGATAGAAGGTAGTGGTTAGAGTGATGGTTCACAATAGTTCGATGTAGTTGAAATGGTGACTAATATTTTGTGAGGATATATTAAAATTTAAACAAAACACAAATTATAAAACTTATTTTTGTAGTTTTGAATTTTTTAAAAAAAATTCTCAAATTAAGTGAAAATTCAACTTAACACCGTTTAGTTAAAAAAAAAAATCATTAAAATTAAGTTGGAAACTGTAACTACCTCACTTTACACGAGGTTTAACAATTGTTTTTTTTTTTTTATAACATCTTTTATTTTTATTTTTAAAAATTTGTATTAATTATACTTGTTAGTAAAAAGATAATAAACTTTTGAGGTAAGAGACATTTGACTATATTTTTAGAAACGATAAAAATATTAAAAATCTATTTTTTATTAATTTTTATAAATACATCTTATTTTATTTAATTTTTATGACAATTAATTACTTCAATAATATCTTATTAAAATAAAATTAACATATATTTTAAAAATTAAATACAAAAAGTATTTTCATAAAGTAAACCACCCTTAATTAATCATTTAAATGTTTGTGAAGATAGACCAAGAAAGAGAGTGTAACCTAACATACCTAATTTGCAATGAAAAAAGGCCAAAAAAAATAACAAAATAAGCCAGATTGATCTCCATTATTTTCTTACGTGCAAGTGGGTGCCATTTATTCATCATTATTTTCTTTTGCTGCTCCCTTGCAAGTTGCAAATTGTAAATTGGTGGTAAGTGACACATGATTGACATTTTAAGTAGTTTTTAGAAACTAAATTCATTATCTTCCCAAGTAAAGCAATCACATATGCCAACTGCGAAACTATAACTAATATAGATGGTTGAACTTTTTGTTAAAACTCATTACGATTTAGGTTTAAATTTAAAATTTTGCAAATTTTATATAATTTTTTTTGTATAAACTTCAAAATAAATATTTTACAATGCTAATACATTAGCGACAAGTCATGTTTTGAGTTTGAAAATAGGTAATATACTAAATATATTTAATTTTTTGTTTTCAACTTTTAGTCGTAATTGGATGACTACTTTATAATTTTATTGATTAATTTTTTTTTCTTTCAATTCTTTAATTTATTTTGTAATTTTATTTTATTCTGTTTTAATCTCATAATTATTTTTAATCTCTTAATTTTCCATCAATTAGTCATATAAGTCATTTTCATTAATTTTTGGACTCCAAATGTTAATTTCGTACCAATTAGTTATATAACTCATTTTCATTAGTTTTTAGACTCTAAATATTAACTCCGTCTCAAACGTTTCCGATGTTGAAAGTTTAGTGGATCATATGATGTACCATTCACACTAAATTAATTTGTCTCCAAATTTTAACTTCCACCATGATCAATATTGCAAATTAAAATTGAAGCAATGAAAAATCAACTAAAAGTTTAGATTTGGTGAAGATACTTGTCAAGTAATTTTTTAAGAACCCCAAATTTTTTTTGGGTTTAAAAAATGCATTAACTTATATGACTTTTTGTGTAATCAAAATTTTCTAATGCATATAAAATTTGTAGATTTACATTTCAAAATGATTCAATATATTTTTGTTTTTTAGTCAACAATTCATTTATTTTTAGACTATTTTTTTCAATTAATCTTTTTCCTACTTACTCTTTTAAATTATTTTACCAAGTGTTAGTGAGATTGTGTGGCTAACTCAACTTTTCATCCACATATGCCAAATAGGTTACAAGAAAACTAGCATGGGCTCACTTGTCCCAATATTATTGTTCAGCCTTTCTCCAAGGCCCTATTTCATTTTTTTGGAATGTTAACTATTGTTACAAAAAGATGTAGCAAGGTTTACATAACATTTTTAAGAGAATTGTATAAGGCACCCCCCATTTGTACCTGACACCCCCTAGTAATTTTTAAAGATCAATATACTCTCTGTAATAAACATAGATTTCGAAAGTTTTGTTTTTTTTAAAACCTTCGAAATGTAAATTTTTTCAAAAAAAATACATTTTCGAAACTTTAGTTGCATTTGAAAGTTTCGATGTTAAAAAATGTTTCGAATATTTGTCATTGTACTAAACCTTCGAAGTAAATGTAATCCTCGAAACTTTGATGTTGATCTAAAGTTTCGAAAGACATATAAAACTAAACCTCGAAACTTTGATGTTGAACTAAAGTTTCGAAAGGCATGCCTTGCACTAAACCTTCGAAAGTTTGGCCTTGAAGGAAATTTTCGAAGCCTCGAATATTTGGGACACTAAACTTTCGAAATGGAAATTTGATTCGAAAGTTTCTATTTTCTAAAAGTTTCCAAAATCAATTTCGAATATTTGCAATAATTGAAATTTTCGAATATAAATGCAAAAATAAATGGTTTTCGAATATAAATGCAAAAATGCAATAATTGAATATAAATGCAAAAAATTTCGAATATAAATGACAAAATGCAATAATTGAAATTTTCGAATATAAATGCAAAAATAAGTGGTTTTCGAATATAAATGCAATAATTGAAATTTTCGAATATAAATGCAAAAATAAAGGCAACAAATAAAAATGCAAAAATAAATGCAACAAATAAATAATGTAATAAAGGCAAAAAAAAAAGGCAAAAAAACAAGGCAAAATACAAGGCAAAAAACAAGGCAAAGAAAAAGTCAAAATAAAAAAGTTTCAAAAGTTTCCTCCTTCCCTTTGGAAACTTTCCTCCTTCCCTTTCGAAACTTTCCTTCCCATTTCGAAACTTTCCTTCCAATTTCGAAAGTTTGCTTCTTACTTCGAAAATTTCCATCTCTTTCGAAAATTTTCTGGGTTTCGAAACATTCAAAATTGTCAACCTTCACTTCGAACCTTTCAGCATGAGGGAAATTTTCGAGATTCAATGTGAACTGGGTTTTCAAACTTTCGAAGTTTACAAGAAACTTTTGAAATAGTTTGCTGAGTTTCGAAAGTTTGATCAGGATGCCAAAATTTCGAATTGAGGACAAAACAGTCATTTACTCATGGCTGGGGGGTGGCAGGTCAGATTAGGGGTGCCTGGTACAATTCTCCATTTTTAATTTGACATATTTACGAAGGGAGGGGTGCTTTTAGGATCTTTATAAATAGAACGGGTTTAGTACATTTATTTTTTAAACTAATAAATTAACAATTAATTTATAAAAACAATCATTGTTATGAATCAAAGAGTCTTTTGTTAATTTTTATATTTTAAGAAAAATAATTTTATAAGAGAATTTTTTTTCATTGATTATAAGCATTATACTATTTTTTTTACGTTGTATCATAAAAAATATTCGAAATTCATTATTATAAGTGATAAAAATAAAATTATTTTGCTAAATTATTTTATAAATAATATTAAGATATTATAATTTTTTAATTATTAACTTAGAGATCAAATATATCGATATATGTGAATTAACACCTACATATTATAATTTCTCACTTATGAGATGTGACACTCATTTTACATTAAATCACAATTCCCGTTTTAAGTAAAATTAAATTAGTTAGACGCTTAACTTAAATTTAGGGCCTCTTTTCTCCCTTCAATACCAGATAGATGCTGAAATCTTTGTATAAATAATAATAACAAAAAACTTTTGATTTTTATATATAAAATAATAAGATATTATAATAAATAAAAAATTATCTGAAGGAAATAATATCTTAAAATTTTTAAAATAAAATCTTATAATTAGTGTTGTACGTAAATATATAAATATGCAAATATTTTATAGAAAGAAAAATAATATATATATTACATGTGAACGATGAAGTTGGTATTAAGGAACCCGTACCCTACACTCTATGTCCGCTTATTTTTGCACATAATTATATGTACACATACTCGTACCTATAATGTGTTTACCCGATTGTTTTGGGCATTTTGTGCCATCTCTAATTCTAAGATATTGTTTAATCATATATGTAATGTAAAACAAATGAATTTATACATTATCTATAATTTCCCATTTGATGTTGGTCCAACACAATTAACTTCAAGATCAAATTCAGTCTTTCATCTTATAAATCCCATGAAACTTAGCAATTCACCCAACAAAAGTAAAATCAACATACACATATTAATTGCTCCATCTAGAAACTATTAACCAATCACTAATCCAATTACACAAGGTAGTTTCTTCACCTCAAGTTGTTTACAAATACTTGTTTAGGTCAGTCAATCTGAAAATGTATTTTAATTAGAAAAAACGCAACTAGATTGATCAATTCAAACACATATTAGAAGGGAAAAAAAATTGAATTACATAAATATGCACACTTCGATAGTCTTCTCAAATACAAGTCTAGATTGGTCAATCAAAACATGTATTTTAATCATAAAAAACACATAAATTGACCAATCCAAAAACACACTGGTGATGCAAAGAAATTGTCATTAGATAAACTCGTTCACCCCATTGAAAAAGGCACTAAACTGCAAGGTTCCAAATAAGTCATAATCATTCATAAGAGTTAAATCAAGCAACAATAACAAAAATCCAAATAAACAAGGCAACAAATCAAAACCAAAAACAAGCATAAACGTGGCCAAAATTAGTGAATAAACAAGACACAAAACATGCATATATTTAACACAAGCATAAACAAGGTCAAAATGAGTGAATATAAAAGTCACACCGTGTAGAAATTTGAAACAAGCATAAAGAAGGCCAAAGAAAAAGACACAAACCGTGTGAACAGTAGATGAGGGATGCATCAATTAAGATCATGTTTAGTGGAATGATTTTCCTTGAATTTATTCTCATCAAAATTCAATCACAAGACTAACATATATACATCATACTACATATTCTTCTTAATACTTGAGTTTTATTCCAAATTAAAGAAAATAAGAGAAACAAACAAGAATATCTATGGAAAAATGTTAGGGAAATTTCCAAAATATATTTGGATTTTTTTTAACAGCTATATTAATGTAGCAAAATTAAATAATTGAATGTATCACTTGATTAAGTGGTTGCAATGATTGAGTTTAATTCAAACCAATGCATCTATTAAGTTATCAAACATTGCAATCTTTCACAAAAGTTGTTTTCTTTCACTAATTGGTATAAGTTAAAGAGTTGTTTCCTTTCACCAATTGGTATGAGTATCTCTATAAATAGAGATATTTTAGAGGCAGAAAGAACAAAAGAAAAACAACACAAATACATGTTACATGAGTCAAAATTATATCAAAATATTTCTGAGTCATTTCTTCTTTTCTCTAGTGCACGAGAGTAAATGAAGGAACCTTATTCTGTAAACTATCATTGATCGATAGGCTTGATGTGAATGTGCAATTCACTTCAAGGATTCCAAGATATCCTGAATGGGATTCGCCGATTAACCCGTTTGCATCCAATATATATAGATTGGTGGGGGCGAATCGAACCTAAAGCTTAGTGTGATATAAACACTTTGGAATTTATTTGTGCAACCTTTATCATCATCTTTTTGTTCAAGATTTGCAGCATACCCCCAACAAAAGTTCCAACAATCTTTAGGTTGGTTTTCGATTTACACATTTAATTTATATAAATATATATGATATGTTTGAAGTTCTAAATTCATATGTGGTTCTTCAAAGTAATTATATTTGTTTATGTTAAATTTAACATGTGGTTAGATTGATATGCATGATTTAGAATATATTCAAGTATGTGAATTTAATATGATTTATGCATGAATTTTGCTTGTTTGGATTTTAAAAATAAAACTAATTAGTCTTGAAAATAATCACATGAAAATTCATGGTTGGAGACCAAAAGTTATTTAGTGTTAATACATTTATATATTACATTCATGTTTGAAATGCATATATAATAAATTTTCTTTTTCGGATGCTTATGTAATAATATGGACATAAGATGCGGAAAATTAATAATATGGAATTAGAGATATAATGTTGCAATGAAATTTTGGTTTATCTATGGTTGATGATTTTAGATTAAGAACAAGAATTTATGATTGAACGGTGAAAGAAAATTTATTTATAATTTTATTCTCTTAAATCTTGACAAGTATGAATATCTAAGGTGCATATTTAATATATTAATTTATTTAAAGTTCTTAA
>JBBPBT010000152.1:12424491-12443246 GCA_037974875.1 Cicer bijugum | reverse complement strand
TGTTTATTTTCTACTAACTTATTTGGATTTATCATATTTAAATATTAAACTTAAATTAACAAATAGAATTTATGGTGTATGTATTAGTTATAATATAACTATAAAGAAATGATTTATTTAATAGAAATAAAATGAATTCTTATTTGTTAAGTAGTAGATGACTTACATTTTTGGACCCACCTTATGATATTTAATTATGAGAAATTTTTATGATATTGCTTTGTTAGCTGGTGACAATATATATTTAATGCATTCAATGTATTATATATTGGACTTGGATATATTAAAAAGATAATTATAATTTTAAATTGAGATGTTTATTAAATATAGTAAAAGGAAAAATGACATAAAAGTTTGTGTATGTGATAATTGAGATGTTTATTAATTGTATGTGATACAATGTGAAGATATTAAATGGCAAAAGAGTCATGGTTTTGGTCATAGTTGATCAACACTATCAAGAATATAAAAAGTAATTGGATGTTTGATGTAAGTTGTGACTTGTATTAGATCTGATATAACATATGTTGTTGGAAGATTAAGTCAGTATACAAGCAATCTAAGTAAAGAACATTGACATGTTATTAATAAAGTATTAAAATATTTGAAAGGAACAATTAACTATAGTTTAATCTATAGTGGATATCCTTTTATACTTGGAAGGATATACAAATGTTAGTTGAATAAATCATGTTGAGGATCAAGCTTCCACAAGTGGATGGACCTTCAACCTTGGTGGATGTGCAGTTTCTTGGGGTTCAAAGAAACAAACTTGCATTATCAACACCACCATGGCTGCACAATTTATTGTTCTAGTTGCAGGTAGTAAATAGCCTGAATGGTTAAGAATTTGTTGTATGAGATACCAATTTGGCCAAAGTCAATGACACAGGTATCCATACATTGTGATTGTAACACCCCGATTTTTAAAGCGAGGGTGTATTTTTTTTTTCAAAAGAAATTAAAATAAAACAGAGAAATAAATAAGGAAATACCTTTGGATAAATATTTAAGCCATTACAATTTATAAGCAGCGGAAAAGTTTTTTGAAATATGAATCCAAAGTATTTACACCTCAAAAAGTGGTACATGGAACCCATCGAAAATAAACTGTCATGCTGGCAATATTAGTAAAGATACAATTATCCAATTTAAAATAAACACAATCCAAAATAAAGACATATGTTCCCTCTATATCAACTTAATCTGATCATTCTATCAAAAACTATACACCCTGAGTGATCTCCACGCGCCCCGTATTATCCTCCTAACGTAGCTCCAGTCAAGCATTCCCATCTACATTCTCATATGTAGGGTACGAACCGGTAGGATTGTCCTGACTCTCATCTGAGGGCAAAGCCCAGATTTTCACAATAGTTGTAAAGGGTCACCAACCGAAATTAACAGTTAACACATAACATTTAAATTTTTAAATGCACAAATAACCTTTCAACTTAGCATGCACCTTAAAAGGATTTCCCATATGCTAAAAGTTCATATAATGCTTGCCAAATGTAAATGAAATCAAAATAAAGTTCTCAATCCATCAAGTAATACATAACTGACCAAAACCTTGATAAATCAATTGAACGATCGATTATCTATCTCAAAATAAGAATTTCCACTGAGCCAATCGATTGGGAAAATCGATTTCCTAAAAGTTTTTTTTTGTGAAAACTGAACTCTGGGCTTAAATCAATCGATTGGGGAAATCGATTGAATGAAAAACTGAGCCCCTGTATTGAAGCCAATTGATTTACCAAATCGATTTTGTCAATTTTGTTGAGCTCTTGTAATGAATCCAATCGATTGCTAAATCGATTTCTTAAATGGTTTTGAAAAACATATTACAAAATCGATTGGGTAAATCGATTTTGTCAAATTTGCGAAGTCCCTATAACTCATCAAATTGATTGAGAAAATCGATTTCCCTGCATGTTCTTCCAAAAATACCTAAACTAACTCAATTACATTCATACACAACTCTAACACATAACACTTAGCAATTTCAACATGATTACCATGACATTATGAGCTTCAAAATAGTTTTGCAATCAAACATGCTATCCCACAATTCCAAAACATAACTCTTAGTAAAATCAACACAATCACAATGGCATCTCAACTTCAAACACTCAATCATAAACTTGAATCAACACACTTACACACAATTTCAAAACATACCGCTTAACGGTTACAACGCAATACCCACACATATAAGATGAACCAACAAATCACATGGAATCACCTTGACTCGACAATCCCAACGCAGACAAGATGAACCAACAAATCACATGGAATCACCTTGACTCGACAATCCCAACACAGACAAGATGAACCAACAAATCACATGGAATCACCTTGACTCGACAATCCCAACACAGACAAGATGAACCAACAAATCACATGCAATCACCTTGACTCGACAATCCCAACACAGACAAGACGAACCAACAAATCACATGGAATCATCTTGGCGCGACAATCCCCGCAAGGATAAGATGAACCAACAAATCACATGGAATCATCTCGTCGCCCGTGGACAAGATGAACCAACAAATCACATGGAATCATCTCGTTTCCCATGGATGAAATGAACCAACAAATCACATGGCATCATCTCAGTTACCACTATCATTATGAACTGCCTGAGCATACCCTGACTCTATCCACTACAATCGTTAAGTAAATGCAGATATTAAAAGATTCCCCATTTTTAATACTAATTTAAATTAAACGATTTTCACAACAACCATTAAGTAAACAAGACATTAAGAGATTCCCCATTCTTAATACTCATTTAACTTAAACGATTTTCAAAACAAACATTAAGTAAACATAAATATTAAGAGATTCCCCATTCTTAATACTCTTTTAACTTAAACGATTTTCAAAACAAACATTAAGTAAACAAGACATTAAGAGATTCCCCATTCTTAATACTCATTTAACTTAAACGACTTTCACAAACACACATTAAGTAAACATGACATTAAGAGATTCCCCATTCTTAATACTCGTTTAACTTAATGGTTTTCAAATTCCACATAAACTCAAACATATTATCAAATTCAATCCACGATTCACACCAAAACACATCAATTCATTTCTCCATAAAATCCAACCATACACATATCAAATTTCATCAGTATTAATTAAGAACACGTCAAATACAACAAAACAAATCAACACAATCCACCACTCAAACACAACAAGTTTCATTTACTCAAAATCATAAATAAATGAGTTAAATTCATTTTCCACGAAACATTCATTAAAATCACCAAAACCCCACATTAGAATTTCACCCATAAAGCATTAAATTCTTTTTTCCCAAATCAACACTCCAACCCTAACAAATTCTTTTCAACACAACCACAAATAAGTCCCTAAATGCAAACTAAAAGTTCGGAAGGAGCCCTTACCTTCACGTTAGCTTTAACGTGCGATTACGGTATCGCAAGTAAATCCGGTAAAATCTCCGCTCGCAACGTTGCTTCCATAGTTGATCCCATAGCACCGTAGCATAGTGGTGAGCAACTTTCCCTTCTATCTCTTTGCAAAACGAAGCTTAGATCTGGATGAAACGGAGAGGTTTGTGTTTGACGGTTTTAAAATCTCTAACACCGTTTTTCTTCGTTTTCAAATCAACGAGAAAGAGTGAAGTTGAGAAATCCTTGTCTTCTTTCCCACTAATCCTTGGGTTTCTATTCTTGGAGCAAAAGAAAGAAAAAGAAAGCAAAACAAAAAGAATGGCGGAAGAAGGATGATGCGTTTGCTAGGAGGGGAGCGATTCTGCTTCCTCTGTTTCTTTTCTTTTCCTCTTTTCCTTTCTAACCATATATATATATATATATACATTTATATTATATTTAAAACCAAACTCAAACGAATATCTACCAACTCTTACACACCTCACTTCATTCATCTAATTTAATAAAATATCTATTTTCGTTGCAACTCAATTGAAAGATAGATTTTCAACAATGAGTGATATTTTTAACTAACTCTCTGGAATTATATTCTTCGTAATCTAAATAAATTATTTTCGACAAATAATTTTAATCCAATTTCTAAAAATATATTTTTGGCATTTAACTCACTTGATACCAAAAACTGGGCTAACAGCCTAAGAAATTCCACACAAAATACCCTAAAATTGTATGATTTAGGATTTAAAAACTACGGGTCTTACAGTGATAGTCAATATACACTATCAAAAGCATATAACCAAGAATATAATAGAAAATCAATTCATATTGGTTTACTGCATAGCTATGTAAATGATTTAATTGAGTGATATCCATAGTGTTTGTAAGAATTGAAAAATATCTTGCAGATCCTTTGACAAAAGGTCTGACAAAGGACTTGATGTTGAAAATATCATTAGGGATGTGATTCAAGCTCATATCTAGATAATCATCAATGGTGGAAACGTCAACTCATACTTGAGTAGCATCAAGTCATGGGTTCAATGATGAAAGTACACTATTAGAGTGATTGAAGTACTTGACAATAGATACATCCCAAAGGATAAAAGTATTTGGACCATAAAATAAAAGTGGTAGGATGAGGTCTCCTCTTAATAGACATATAACATGTATTTGCTAGAATGTATAATTATAAGTGCATTTTTGATATAGTCCACCTATATGAGAATGAAGTGGGCCGCTTCATAGAGTTCAAGAGCTTGACTCTTAAATTCTCACGAAAAGGATATGAGACACAGGGTCTTATCAAATGTGTCATTTTTATAATTTGATCATTGGTACCGAGATTTCATGTGTAAGTTATGCACACTTGTTCTAATGAATGGTTGGTTCAAAGCTTGTCTACCAATCTATTTGGGGATGAGTGAAAACATAATTTACTAAGTAATGGTTCAAATCGTAAGATACCTTTATATGAAACCATTAGATTTTCGAAATAACGGACTTAGATATATTTTGAAAATGGTGGGGGATTGTTAGGGAAATTTCCAAAATATATTTGGATTTTTATTTCAACAGCTATATTAATGTAGCAAAATTAAATAATTAAATGTATCACTTGGTCAAGTGGTTGCAATGATTGAGTTTAATTCAAACCAATGCATCTATTATGTTATCAAAAGTTGCAATCTTTCACAAGAGTTATTTTCTTTCACTAATTGGTATGAGTTGAAGAGTTGTTTTCTTTCACCAATTGGTATGAGTATCTCTATAAATAGAGATATTTTAGAGGCATAAAGAACAGAAGAAAAACAACACAAAATACATATTACACGAGTCAAAATTATGTCAAAATATTTCTGAGTCATTTCTTCTTTTCTATAGTGCACGAGAGTAAATGAAAGAACCTTATTCTGTAAACCATCATTGATCGATAGACTTGATGTGAATGTGCAATTCACTTCAAGGATTCCAAAATATTCTGAAGGGGATTCGCCGATTAACCCGTTTGCATCCAATATATATAGATTGGTGGAGGCAAATCGAACCTAAAGCTTAGTGTGATACACACGCTTTGGAATTTATTTGTGCAACCTTTATTATCATCGAGTTCATCATCTTTTTGTTCAAGATTTGCAGCATACCCCCAACAAAAGTTCCAACAAAAAATATATTTTAATAGGGTCAGACATGAGCTAGCAATATGAACAAGAAAAAATCACAACAAAACTAAGAAACAAACAAATCAAACATAAAAACAACCAAATATCACATAAGAACAAGTGCAAAAATCACAACAAAATTGACTCCAATGATTGAGTTGCAAAGCAAAGACAATGAAAAGGTTAACAAGAATAAAGAGGTAGAATAGAGTACAATGTTCGTGTTTGGTTAAAAGATAATAAAGAGGGAACATGTTTGCGGATAAAGAGGAAGATGATATTTTAGTACTTAACTAATCTTTATATTTTATAATTTTTTGTTAATTAAAATGAAAATTTTGTTTTTATTCTTTTTATTATATCTAATTTTTACTTAGGATATTTATGTCTTCATTATATAAATACACTTTTTTTTTCTCTTAAAATTTAATTTGTATGCACTATATAAAATTATTTTACACTATCTTGCAATAAAAATTCACATTTTTGACACACCAACTTAATACATTTTAATTGAATTAAAATTAGAAAACCTAAAGATAATCCTAATCACATAACCAAGCCAATAACCACGGTTTGTCTCCCAACCATGTTATGCAATGTCTCCTACCACACACACCACCCATATCTTTATGCTTTTCTTGTTTATCATTTTGCATCAAGAATTATTTCATTACGTAATAAATGTTAAAACAAATACAATGCATATTGTGAGACATAGGGGAGTGAGTTTATTCTCGCATAATATTGAAGCATCAAACTAATGTAAAACAAGTGAATTTATACATTATGCATAACTCCCATTTAATGGTGGTCTAACACAATTAAATTCAAGATCAAATTCAGTCTATCATATCATAAATCCATGAACACATGAAACTCATACACTCATCTATCAAAAGTACAATCAACAAACACATGGAATGAGACTTATTATATCTTTTTTTTGTTATTGTATTCATTCTCATATGAGTTGGTTAAAAACTAACGTATATAGTTATATGCATCATTCTAGAGATTCCTCTATAATTTGATACCCTTAGAAAATAATAAAAATCTGAATTTGAAGTTGTAAATGAGAGTCTTTATGTAAGCAATTGTAATTACTGTCAACATGGTTCACACAATTCCTCTTGCACAACAATTAGGAGCTATATGTTTGTGTATTTTATTCTAAATTAAAGAAAATAAAATGAGCAAGCAAGCAAATCTGTGACAACATTAGGGAAAAAATATATTTAACAAAGTCACATAGGAGCTATATGAACAAGGAAAAATCACAACAAAAATGAAGACTAAGAAAATCAAACCAAGAAACAAGCAAATATCATTAATATGCATAAACTAATGTAAGAACAATACAAATAGTGCTGAAACCAAGTTGATTTGAAGAAATAAGCCCCTCATTTGTTTTGATGACAACAAAATCGTTTGTGAGAATAATTTGATGCTCTAACGTTGAATTTAAGAACGCAAGTTCGAACTCATATACTTGGTCAATGGACTCTTAGCGTATCCTCTAATAAATAGACGAAGATAAAGATACAACACATATTGTCCTCTCTTTGCTAAGCTCGATATGCGAATCAACATTGCGTTGTAGTGCCTTTGATAATGCGACGCATTGTCGAAGCAATTTTGCCTCTGATAAACTCAAACATGAATTTTGATAATCTGCCTCGGCCTTATATAAATGCGACAAGAATTATTCTGCCTCGATTTCTGATAAGCGTGATAATAATTCTTCTACCTCTGATAATCACATCAAACATTTGACTCTGAACTTCCATCCTATTAAAAAGTCAATGATATGAAGAGTCAACACTAAAAAAAAGTGAACATTTTGAAGACATAGAAATTTGCGTCTCCTCTGATAAACATCCTAAATTAATTATTTGTCTAAATATCTCAAGACACTCTTTGATCATCATTCCATCTGGTTTCCAACTATTTCAAAAAGACACGCTAATCCATTACAAGATTAGTCTTTTTGAGAAAGTCTTACCGTTAAATCATTCCACAAAGATATGATACAAAACTTCATGGATTATCCTGATTTTCTACAATCAGTACATCGACCAAAAATCCTAATTTTATTCTATAAATGATGTGCCTCTCTCAACGAAGAAATAGACAACAACGAACAATACACTGCATACAAGCGGTAATTACATTTGTACTATTATTATCATCTTGTTCGTGCTAAGAGAATTTTTCTATAGCAAAAATTGTAAACACTCTCTGCAAGAGCTTATTTAAATAAACTCCAAAACCTTTTGTTGTAACTTAGCCCAGTAACAGTTGCCTTCCTCATTAACTCAATTGTACTAAGCTAGAAGGTTGAGAAAATTGAACACAATCAGTGTCACTAGTAGGTGTTCAAGTGTAAGTATGATTTAGTGATAATTTAGTGGATTAAATCCTTCAAGTTGAACGGACTGAAGGTAGCTAATGTGTTGGTGGTGAAGCAAGTTAAATTGTTGTGTATCTCTGCTTTTTTTTTTTACCCTCTTGCATTAATCTTCTTTACTTTGAGTATAGTTTTGCAAAAACAAGAATAATTACATTTTTACGAAAAATATTAGATATAGGAAGTGCTTTCCATTCCATATCTTCATCACTAATATATAAGGATCAATCTAAGCAAGAATTATTCCTGAATTCAAAGACTCAACAACTTGCTTCATAAAAAGCATAAAGCAAGATCAATCTCCCTATCTCTATTTATTATTTGTCTTACATTCTATTTTTATATTGATAAATTGATATTGTTGTTTTTCCACTAACCAAAAACTTTATTCGTTTATAACCTAAATCAATCTTGAATAAAAACTTTCAGTTTTTTAATAGAAATTTTAAAAAAAGGCAATTATAATTCAAACTCACCTTCCTTATAATTGATATTGTTATTTTAATTAGTATCAAAGTCAATCTCTAAGGGATAAACACCCAAAAAATGTTAGAACAAAAGATTAGGGAAGATAATGTCGAAAGGTAAATACATTGTTGAAGGAGGGTCATCAAACAGAACACCATACTTTGACGACTCAAATTATTATTTCTGAAAAAGCAAAATGCAATTGTTCTTAAAATCACAAGACATTAGTATGTTGTGAATCATCACAGATGGAGGCTTGATACCAAGAGTATATCAAATCGATGCAACATATTTTGAAGAGAAAGAAGCATATTGGACAACAGGTGAAAAATCTTAGGTACTTCTAAACTTAAAGGCTCAATTATTTTTATCATGTGCTTTAAGCATGGAAGAAAGTGAAAGAGTAGATGAATGTCATACGACAAAGTATGGAACACACTGCAAACTCACCATGAAGGAACAAGCCATGTTAAAGAAACAAGACTTGACATTTGCATTCGAAAGTTTGAATTATTTGAAACGAATGAAGGATAAACAATCAATGAAATGCACTCAAGATTCATAACCATAGTGAACCAAATACGTTCTCTTGGCAAAGCTTATTCAGTGAAAGACATGGTAAGAAAGATCATTAGATATCTTCCAATCATGTGGAGACCAATGGTGACAACTATAAGTCAAGCCAAAAATCTTTAGGTACTAGGCTTGGAATAACTTATTGGAACTCTAAGGGCACATGATATATTATTGTAGGAAGATAAACCTGTAAAGAAAGGAAAAATAATAGTTTTAAAAGCATCTCACAATTCACCAAGTATTCAACAAATAAATGAGAAAGGTAACTTAGAAGACATCCAAAAAGATGTTGATGAAAAGATTGCTCTTCTCACCAGAAATATATACAAAGAATGGAATAATGATGAGGAGAAGTGATCATTTTTCAATTTTTTAATTAGTTTTTTTTATAGAATAGTGAATTCTATAATTTTATATATTAAATAAATAGAATAATCTTAATTTTATTTAATAATAATAATAATAATATTTCTTACTAATAATTAATATAAATTATTAGTAAGAATGTTAATACAACAAGAATATTCTATACATTAGAGAATATAGACTTATACTTATTAGAAGGTTTTCGAATTAACCCACGAATTAGAAATGTCTGAAATAGCTCTATTGCTATTTCGTGGGGCAATCCACATCGATGTAATGAAAGTGATGGACCTATAACAATAACATAACGCCCCAAATAATCTATCAAAAAGGGATTTCCAGATACAAATGACTTCAAAATTGAAGTGGATAAAAGTAAAGTCACTTGTTTCATATGCAACAAATATGGACATTATAAATTTGAATGTCCATTAAACAAAAGAGTACCAAAGAAATTTCCTTTCAACAAGAAGTCAATGATAGCTGCCAGAGATGATTATGATGAATCAAAAGTAGATGAACCTGAAGAAGTCAACCTATGTCTGATGGCAAACACTGAAGATATAAAGGTAACAAATTCTGAACTATATCTTTTGTGTGAACATATGGAAAAATAATTTGATAATTTAATAAATGACTCAAAATTTCTTATTCAAAAGAGTAGTTCTTTTAAAGAAAAAATTCACAAAGAAAAAGAAGAAAAAGAGAAAACTCAGGCTATAAATGATAAACTTAAAGAGTTCATAAAACATTTGAAAGAATCTCAACAAAAAAGGTTGAAACTGAAAGTTTAGAAAGTCAAGAACGATCTTCACTTCAAAAGGAGAACGTTCTCCTTATAAGTGAAGTTGAAATTCTTAAAAATGATTTGTCAAATTTTATTAAAGCTACTGAAACCTTTCAAATAATCACGGGATCACAAGTTGGAATATTTGATAAAGTTGGTCTTGATTTTGATAAAACTCAAAAAACCAAAATGTATGAAAAGTTTTTTGTTCGTGAAAGGAAAGAAGAAAAATTCAAAATTAAATGTTCATATTGCAACAAAATTGATCATCTAAAATTTGCATGTTATTTTAAAAAAAATAGATGAAAAATCATAAGCAAAAAGATCTTCAGATAAGAAGAACATTTTGGAACAAAAGCAAAATTTTTCTCAAAAGCTGGAAAAAAAAGAGAATGTTCTCCAGTAAATGTAACAAAAGAAGAACATTATGGAGCTTTACCAAAACCAGTTGCAACTCAGCTGACTAAACCTTTTTCAAAACAAACTACTAGATACTCCTCCTAGTCCAAGAATGGCCACTCTAAGATAACATATAACATTAAAAAAAAAAATAGATTTCAAAACTAACATTCTAGGACCCAAAACTAAGCGGGTACCTAAAGTTAAGGGAACAAATTATGTAGGATGGTTTTCAAGATATCAAGAAAAGGCTATGGTTCTTGGATAGTGGATGTTCAAGACATATGACGAGCGATAAGAATTGCTTCATGTCATTCATATCCGTAACATTTGTCAACAATGATCAAGCAAAAATCAAAGGCAAAAGAACTATAGGTAAAATAAATTTTGCCAAAATCAATGACAAATTTTCAAACCAAGCATATGTAAAGTGAGAATGACAAATTTTGGCGAAATTATATTTTCTGCATCCCGAAAGAAAAACCTTTATATTTTATACATTGAATAACTACTAGTTGAATCCTGTCTCATGTCCATAAATAAAAATGTATATAGCATAAGAGAACTAGACATGCAAGTATGAAAACAATTTCAAAGTTATCAAAATTAGATCTTGTTAGAGAACTTCCTAAAATAAACTTTGAAAAAGATAAAATATGCGAAGCTTGTGCAAAGGGAAAACAAGTTAAGAGTAGTTTTCAATCAAAATAATTTATATCAATCAAAAAACCTCTTCAACTATTTCACATTGATCTTTTTGGTCCCATCAAAAGTACTAGTCTAGGAGGTATGAAATATGGATTCGTTATCATTGATGATTTTTCAAGATACACATGGGTACTATTTTTAAAACAAAAGGATGATGCATTTGATGCTTTCAATTTTTTTGTAAAAAAGTTCAAAATGAAAAGGAATCCAATATAATCACTGTGAGAGGATGGAGGTGAATTTAATAATGCATCTTTCAAAACATTTTTTGATGAACTTGGTATCTCTCATCATCTATCTTGTGCAAGAACTCCTCAACAAAATAAAGTTGTTGAAAGAAAAAATGAGCTTTGCAAGAGATGGAAAGAACTATCTTGGAAGAATCAAATGTTGAATAGTATTTCTGAGTAGAAGTTATAAACACTTCTTTCTATATTTTAAATCGTATTTCAATTAGAAAAATCATAAACAAAACAACCTATGAGATCTGGAAAATTACAAAACCAAACATTTTATATTTTCACATCTTTGGTTGTTATTGGTACATCTTAAACAAAAAAGATAACTAGGGAAAGTTTGAAGCCGAATAAGACAAAACTATATTTTTAGAATTATCAACAGAATCTAAGGGATATGGTATCTTTAATTTAAAAACCAAAATTATTGAAATAAGTATGCACATATTATTGGATGATCTTGAGTTACAAAAGAAAGATGATGAGGAGGAAGAACAATCTGGGCAAACACAATAGATTGTTCCCTAGGAAAAGGACATTGATAAACAATTTATGTTTCAAACTCCTCTAAGAAGTTGAAAACTAATAGGTGGTCATTCTCATAACCAAATCATCGGAGATAAAACTGATGGCATTAGAACAAGAATATCACTTAAAAATAATGAAAATAACAACATGACAATGATATCACAAATCCATCAAAGAGGCTATAATTGACCAATCTTGGATTGATGCAATGAAAAAAGAACTTCTTCTATTTAAGAAGAATGAAGTCTGGACCCTTGTTCCAGATCCACTAAATAAAACAATTATTGGAACATGATGGGTCTTCAGAAACAAGCTAGACGAAGAAGGAAATGTTGTAAGAAACAAAGTAAGGTTAGTTGCTCAAGGTTATAATCAACAAGAAGGAATGGACTATGATTAAACTTTTGCTCCAGTTGCAAGATTAGAAGTCATACAAGTGCTTCTTGCATATGCATCTTATAAACATGTCAAACTTTTTCAAATGGATGTTAAAAGTGAATTTTTAAATGGCTTTTTAAATGAACAAGTTTATGTTTGTCAAATTCTTAGTTTCGAAGATCAAAAGAAACCAAATCACATTTTTAAACTCACCAAAGCCTTGTATGGTTTAAAGCAAGCTTCTAGAGCTTGGTATGAAAAATTAAGTTCATTTTTTTTATCAAAAATGGATTTTCCCGTGGAAATATTGACACAACACTTTTTAAGAAAACACATAATAATTATCTTCTCATTATTCAAGTGTATGTTGATGATATTATTTTTGGATCAACAAATGAAAAAATGTTAGAATTTTTCAAAACGTGTCCAAAATGAATTTAAAATGAGCATGATGAGAGAATTGCGATATTTTCTTGGTTTACAAATAAAATAACATAAAAATGGAATTTTCAAATGTCAAGATTCTCATTATCTTCACCAAAAGAATCTAACCTAACTACTGTGAAAAGAATTTTTCGTTATCTTGTTGGTATTACTAATCTTGGCCTTTGGTATAACCAAGATTCTCATTTTAATTTTGTAGCTTATTGTGATGCCGATTATGTCGATGATAAGATCGAAAGAAAAAGCACAATTGGGGCATATTAGTTCTTCGGAGAAGCGTTGATCAACTGGGGCATAGTAGTTCCAGTACTGCATCCTCCAAACGAAGATCAATGTTTGTTCAGGCTTGTATTGGTATTTCTAAAACAAAAAATATAGACACCACAATCTATAACATCTCTGATGATGATTATGAACTCTCACCACCACCACAAAATCATAAATCACAAACTATTTCTACATCCCAATCGTCCAAACCAAAATCCCTAGTAATTTCAAAATCCCCCCAAATTCCAAAATCCCCAAAAATCTCAAAACCCACAACAACTTCAAAATCCTCTAAATCTCCTTCAAAAGTGCTTTCATCCAAAACCACCTCCTCTAAAAATAAACCCACGATTCCAAAATCCCTCTCATCTTCAACACTCTATCAGTTTTTAGCCTCTAAAAAAATTAAAAAATTCTAAAAAATTTACCCATAAAAGTTCAACTCAAGAATGTTCTACACTCAAAACTCTAGAATGTTCTCCAGTCAAAACTCCAAATCCAAAATAAATAAAAACCTACAAAACAGCAACCACAAAACCCTCCACCAAACCTTCTTCATCCAAAATCCTTATTCCACCTTTGATTCCGTCAAAATTTAAAACATTGTATGCTGACAAATGGTTTCAATGACCTATTGACATTGGTCGGATTTTTAGTTTTGAAAACCTATAAGTTGAAGGAATCTCCATTCAACATCATATTGATGCACTAGGATAGACTGAATTCCTTAAAATTTGTGACTGCTATTACTCTAAGGTGATTCGAGCATTTTACTACAAAGCTGAAGCATTTGCAGATAAATGCCTCATTGTCTCAACATTAGAAGGTATTGAGATACGTCTAGAACCCTTAATCCTGGCTGAAATTCTTAAACTACCATTTGAAGGCCCAATAGGTTTTGGAAAGTACTGGTACACAACCTTGAACACCACTAAAGAAAAAGTGTTTCAAGAACTGTTTATTGATGGATCTACAAATTTTTTCCCAATTGGCCTAAAACCACTTCCAAAAATCTTCAATAGTATAAATCAACACTCAATCCTTCCTCGTTGTGACAACCACAAATTTGTCACTGATAATGATGCCCTAGTCATTTATCATCTTCTTCGTTGCAAGAAGTTGAATTTTCCCGACCTAATGATTGATGCAATTCACAAGGATTATAAGAGAAACACCATTCCAAATGATATGGTTTTCTCCATAAAAATTAGGCATTTTTAGATTCCCTTGTTGACTAAAACTTAAAACATTAAGATCTCAAAACTTTCGTCCAAAAACATCTCATATATGACACAAATATCCACCATCCCATCCTCACCAAAATATTTCTTCAATTCGTATACCACTAAAAGGAAGAGGTCTACATGTACCTCTATTGACAACACTGAGCAATGTTCACCTCAAGAATGTTTTTCTCCTCCGCAACATGCTGAAGAATGTTCTTCGTCTCCAACTGTTCCAAAAATATGAATTTTATCCTTGATCAAGTCTTTCCTCCAGTATCTACTATTCCACCCTTCAATGTAATTTATGCCCTCCACTTCAAATTCAGAAAACCTCTATGATGTCACCAACTTTTATGTCCCTACAAAAAACATCTTCCTCCATCTTTAGAATAAGCTAATATTTGGTATTTCCAAATTCAGACATAGTTGACCCATTTATGCCTCATCATAATGCTCCTACAAATTCTCTTCCTCCCATTAATACTTCATTTGATATATTATCTGCATTTTGTACCACTGCTGCTCCATCCTAAAATACTCCTTTCACCACTCCAATTGATGACGAACATTGTCCTTCTAAAATGACCAAAATGGAAAGGGAAACTTCTAAAACATATATGGAAATCCCCATAATCTTTGTCGCCCTTCAAACCATCACAGCTAGGCAAGCTCATCATGACAAAGAGTAGGCTACTCTACGGGACTGGATGGCTACTCAACGTTCTCCCAAGCTCGGACTTGAGTCTCCAATGCCTAATCCTCCTCCAATTTTTCTTGATACACGTTAGCCGTCATTATCTCCATCATCTAAGGGGTCTTCACTTCCATTGTCTTTATCCCCTAGGTACTGAGCTCGAATCCCACGGAAGGTAGAAACTTGTCAGATTTCCAATGGAGAGAAAGGGGGGCGAGAAGGTACAGAAAAGGTGCGAGACCTAATTCTCATTTTCAAGAGCTCTAATGCATAATGCACATGCGTTTGTAAATATAAGGATAATATATATTATCCATGTAAAATGGAAGATATATGCTCATGAAGGAAAAATAATAGATTTGAGATGAAAAAAAAGGTTGCACTATTGTATTATGTTTCTTTATTTTTAATGAGACAAAAAAAGTGAACAATTTATATTTAATATTGATTGGTTTTTTCCCTTAATCAATTTCTTTTGAACAAATTAAACCTTCAGGGCAATGTGCTTTTGCACATCTCATACTTTTTTGTTGTGTTTATGCCTGTGCGTAGCTTGTGGATTATGATTGGTGATATAGAAAAGTTCGTGGTGATCATGATTATTCATGGCTTGCATATCAGTTTATTGTTTCTGTATGAATGTGATTCATGATACATGACTTTTGGTACATGCAATGTTCCTAGTGTTTATCATCTATAAGGTTGGTAGACAATATTTTTCTACTATTTACTTGGCAATTCCATCCACTTCCAATCTCATCTTATGACTGTTTTTTTTTTCTTTTCACGACTACAAGATTGATCTCTTGGAATTGCACCATGTCACCATCATTCGAATTGGGGTGGTTGTATTCCACTCCAGTTTTCTCTTTGATTCTTATTCTTCTATGTTCCCTCAATGCTAAGACTACTTCTATCTCCCCCATTTTCACAATGAGTGTCATTTAAACTATTTTGCACATATATTAAGAAATGAAATAATTTGAAGAAATAGAGAAGTCATTTTATCAACTTGTTCATCTTAATTATCAGTGAATTTTTCACTATTATCAATGCAAAGTATAATAGCTTTTTGGAAGTTAAGTACATAGTAATTATTGAAGGGCAGTATAGGAAAAAAATAATTAAAGTTGTATTAAAAATTGTGAATGACATTAGTTTTGAGATAAATTTTTTGTTGTTAAAGTGACGTTCATTGTGAGACAGATGGAGTACATAAGTTTATTAAAAAATTGAGAGAATTTTTTAGTTTCAATTTAGCTGGTTTGAAATTAGGATCAATGGCGTAAATATTTATAAACTTAAAGGACTAACTTGACACAAAATAAAAGGTAAAGGATTAAGTTGATACAAAAAAAAGAAGATAAAAGACTAATATGTTATTTTTCATGTAACTTAAAAAATCAAAATGTAGTCTAGCAAATGGTCAAAACCTTTTGAACAAAACAATGACTCCTTAACTTATGGTCAAAACCATTTGATTGTTACTCTATACTAAGATATCTCATAATTTTATTTGTTAAATCTTCATTCGAAAGTTTTTTGAAGTGCAATCAAATGATTCATAATATATGAAAACTATTTTTGCAAATCGACAATGATTTCCCTTTGCTTCATGTGAAACAATTCATACGCTCATGTAAGTGTATTAATTCAAGTATGTATAACTTCATATGTACCCTCATATGTGACCTGTAAAGTGTTGCACATTTCTTAATTATTTAACAAGGAGAAATTTTTTAATATCCCGCTTTTCTAAGAAGGAACTTGATGATATTATTTACATTTCAATCATATATTATTTTCTTCTTGTTTTAATCTATCTAGTTCCTTTGAAGTTTATTAATTGCAACACCATCACAAATTATTGTTGGAACAAATGGTTTATTTTCTATTGATTTCCAAATATTGAAATCTTAAGATTGGTATGCATTTTCATAAGTTCTTTCTGATACAAATAGTCATAACCTTGAAAAAAGGTTCTCTAGTAAATAGTCTCTTAGGTTCCAGAATCATACTAGAAGACATTTAGACAACTCTTAAAGTCGTTAGACTCATAACACTATGAGATTAGACTCTTGATGCCACACGTTAGTTGAGATGGCCCTAGCACACTAGAAGTATATTAAATAGAGTCTCAATTTTTCATAGACTTTTTTTTTATCACACAACATAAATTATTTGAAAACATGATGAAATAGGGTGCTAATTCGTACTAACTCAGTTGGTAGTGAGCGTGACTAAAAATTGTTAACTTAACCATTAGGTCCTGGGGATCTATTCCAACGAAAGACAAAATCTCACAAATTTCAATAATGGAAAAGAGGCGAGCGAGAAGATAGCGAGTAATAGCAAAACAATTATTATTATAAAATAATAAAATTTAAAAATCATATTTTCTATAGAGAGAATATTATAACTTTTAATATTGAAAAAATAATAAATATATTCATATATACATGTAAATAAAATTTTAAAATGACAATAATATTACTAGGGGATCAGGCTCGAGTGAATATTAACACCTCAAACCTCCCCCCACACCCGAGTTTTAATATCAAAGAAAATCTGCATCCACATTCAATCAAAATGGATTTTTTCCACGCACATTAGGATGAGTTTGGGTGGGTATCTGTAGATGCAGGTTGTGTTGCCATCCTTCTGATGATCCATATTGTATGTTGCGACAACTATGACTTTTGCAGTACCCCAATTTTGTACAATCGATCATAAAAAGTTTTTCAGTTGTAGCATTCGCTTCTGCCTCTAATTCCATTTCTACCTTTGGTGGTATTTTTTTGGTTTTGCCAATAATTATGCATTTATTTCCATTTTTGCCTCTAGTGATCTCCTATGGTTCTGCCTCTGATTCTATTTCTACCTCTGATTCTATTTCTACCTCTGATGGTATCCTCTATTTTTGTTTCTACCTCTGGTGGTATCCTCTGGTTCTGTCTTTGACTTTGTTTCTACCTCTGATGGTATCCTCTAGTTTTTCCTTTGGTGGTATCCTCTAGTTCTGCCTCGGGTTCTGTATTCCAATTGTAGCCTCCACTTCTGTTTTTTCCTATAATGGTATCATGTGGTTCTACCTCTGGTTCAGTTTCTGCCTCTCGTGGTATCCTTTAGTTCCATATTCTAGTTGTAGCCTCCACTTCTGCCTCTGGTTATATCCTTTGGTTTTGTCCTGATTCCATTTAATTCTCTGGTTTCTGTTGTTTCTAGTGGTATCTTCTAGTTTTGCCTCAAGTTCTACCTCTGTCAGTATCCTCTAGTTCTACCTCTGGTGGTATCTTTTGATTATGTCTTTGGTGGTATTCTATGGTTCTACCTCTAGTTCTATTTCTACCTTTGTTTATGTTTTTGCCTATGGTTGTATCATCTAGTTCCTTCTTAGTTCTTGCTGTTTTTTTTTTAACATTTTCTGTTTTGTTTTGTTTTGGACAACATTAACACTCCATTCCATCTTTTCAGCCTCCTTGCTTTTCATTTTTACAGCTTCACACACCATCCTTTTAACAATTTTTATTTTTTATTTTTAGTTTTTTTTTTCTTAAAAAAAAGCTGTAATTTTTCCTTCTGTGCACACCATATTTCCAATATTTTTTTAACCACTTTTGCAGTTTTTTTTTCTTCTTCTTCTTCTTTATTTCCTAAAATGGCTAAAACTTTTAC
>JBBPBT010000152.1:12379724-12407641 GCA_037974875.1 Cicer bijugum | reverse complement strand
ACATGCCAACATCAAATCTATCAAATAAAGAACTCATATTTTAATATTTAGGTTAGAGATTTGATTTGGAGAAGAATAGAAAGAAGAAGATATTGTGTCAATAATTTAATAATTAAATCTTAAAATGTAAGTTTTTTACTTGATGGATTTGATATTGTTATTTTTGTTAGAGATAAAAATATGTGTTTATTTGAAGATTTGAATAATAGATTTGATAATGAATTTTATTTAAATATGACCATAAATTTCTTGAATTTCTAAAAGAAAAAAAAATAAAGAACTAAAAAAGTATAAAAAATTATGTAATTAAACTATCATCTAAAATTAAATTAAAAAATTACAAAAGTATTTTGCATTTAAATAATTACAAAGACACCAAAATTTCAAGGACATGTTCTATTTGGCATATATAGATCTTACATGTGGTTGCTTATGTCTTACGAGTGGTTTTCTTGGTATTCTAATATTGTATACCTTGTTTGAATTATTATAATATTTTGTTATTTATTTATTTATTTAGTTGGATCGCATAAAGAGGCGTGGGGTATTATTAATTCAGTGAATGTACATTCATTTTGGTTTTGTGGAGAGATCCATTTTTGGCTTTATTTCAAGTATTAATGTGTGGTGCCTTTCGGTTTTACGTAACAAAATATTATTTTAATGTATCGTCGCGAATCATGGACTCTTATTTGCGCATGTAAAATGCATCTCTTCGACATGCTACCCTTTTTTTAAAAACCAAATATTAAAAGTATCGCATAATAGACTTGATATTCTAATTAGGTTGACATTTCAAAGCATCGCATGTTTTTTTTTAATTGTTTTTAGTTTTATTTATTTTTAATTATTAGTTAATTTAATGAGTTGTTTAATATATTTTATTATTTTAATTTTTGGATTTAATAAAATGTTTATATTCTTATTTCATTCATTAAATAAATATTTTTCGTAGTTTTGCATTGTTTTTTTTTATTTTAGTGCAATGCTGAATTTTGGTGAAAACTCAACATAACCTACATGGAGATATCAATTATATATGAAGTTGTAAATGTTCAATTGGAGTTAAACCAAGTGCAAATCAAAGCTAAGATCCATCGCTATAACTTTCATGAGGACACTAGAATCAAATTTGGACTAAAAAAACGAGAACAATGCAGTAAATGTTAAACATCATATGTTGTGCGTCTAAAGCACAAATCCCACGTCTGGGACACATTTATGCATTTTTGAATATTTATAGGCGTGTCTGGAGCGCAAATGATGTGCATGGGGCATGTTGAAAAATGCATAAAAACACGTTTTCCCACTTTTTATGGATCTTTTTGGCTATTGGGAAGTTTGGAGACTTGTGCCCTAGCAGAGAAACTTAAAGACGATTGATTCTAACACCATTGAATGAGTTTTATCAAGAATTATTCATGAATCTTTTTTGCAACTCTTCTTTAATCTCTATCATGAGTAACTAAATCTTATTTGTTATGGATGAGTGAAACAAGATAAAACTCTTATTTATCTGATTTGATATTTAGTTACATGAATAAGTTTATTGAATTATTTTTCTTATCTATGTGCTTAATGTTTTTTTATTGTTTGATTAACTTTAAACTGTTTTACGATTCGTATTTTGAAACGACAGTGGATTTTACAAATATTTGAGATGATAAATTCGTGATATTGTAGTCTAGGGATAGATGCAGGTCATAAAACCAATTGAATTATTTGTAGAGGCAATAGTTTAATACGATAGTTGTACTTTAAAGCTTAATTCTAACCTTAAATCCACTAAAGAATTAGGGATTACTTTAAAATTAAAGGTTTTGTGACTAAGACATTAGGACAAGAATAATAAAGATTACTCGTTTAATAATTCAATAAAGGAATTTAGTAATTAAGATCAAATTAGAAACCAAGTTTGGATTCGAAATGAAACTCATTCCTAACATTTTTCTTATTATAATAGTTTGATTTTATTACTCTTGTTAGTTTGAAATATAATTTCAATCAATTTGGAAACGTTTTGTTCAATTTTAATAATTAAATACAATTTGATACTAAAACACAATCATTGAGTTCGACATTTATTGCTTCCCACAACCCTCATATTACTTCCCACACCCCTAAAAAAATTTTAAACCTAAAATACCCAAAATGCCCTTCACTCTTTATTCAATTAAAACACCTTTCAACCTTCTTCAACCTTCATCTTCACTAAACCTAACCTTCAACCTTCACTAAACCTTCTTCAACCTTCAACACATTCAACATCATCTTGAGTAAGCCATTGTTGTTTTTGGTTTTTGGGTTAAGCTTCTTCAAGAAATTATGGGTTCATCATTTTCATTTTTGGTTTTTGAGCAACACCATTTTCTTTTTTGGGTTAACCTTCATCATTTTCATTTTTGGTTCATCATTTTCATTTTTAAGCTTCTTCAACACATTCTGGGTTGATGATTGTTTTCTGGGTTTAATGGGTTTTATGGGTTTATGGATTTTCTGGGTTTAGAGTTTTGTGGGTTTAATGAACTTGATGATGTACGTGAAATGAGATTCAATACGTGAACTCAATTCACATATGTGGGCATGAACTGAGTTCACGTAGGAAGGATTTATGGGATTGGAGTTCCCGTACGTGAACTGAGTTCACGTAGAATGGTCATGGAGTTCACGTACGTTTAACTGCATCCAATAAATTACATTAATAAATTACATTTAACTGCATCCAATAAATTACATTAATATAATGTAACCCCCTTCATCCATTTAACTGCATCCAATAAATTACATTAATATAATATAATCATCCCTAAACCCTAAAAAAATTCAAAAAATGGCATGTTTAAAATGGCCTACGTGAACTTACAATGCGTACGTGATCTGAGAATACCTACATGAACTCAGTTCACGTATCACATACGTGATTTCAAATTAAGTCACCGTACGTGAACTGAGTTCACGTGTAAAATGTACATTTCCCTTCCTTCTACGTGAACTGAGTTCACGTATGTACACGTGAATTCAATTCACTTGTGTGCTACGTGAATTGAGTTCACGTATGCATACGTAATCTCATTTCACGTATTTTATAAAATCACACAAACTCCATCTTATTAGCTACGTGAATTCAGTTCACGTGAAGGTACGTGAAATGAGTTCACGTACGAAACTCAGATCTGGAAAAAAAATTCAGCTTCAAAATACTTACCTGCTTGTTTAGATTCACGTGAATGATGAGGATGATTAAAATGATGAAATGTTCAAAGTGATTGAACTTTATTGAACATGAAATGCATCAAAATGATGAAGATGAGGATGATGAAAAATAGGAATAATGAAGAAGTTTGAATATGGAAGTTAGTGAATATGAAGGTTGAAGAAGGTTGAAGAAGGTGTTTCAATAGTGTTTTAATTGAATAAAGAGGGAAGGACATTTTAGGTATATTGAGTTTTAAAAAAATATTAGGGGTGTGGGAAGAAATATGAGGGGTGTGGGAAGCAATATTGTTTAATTATTACTTGCAATAATTTAGTTCACTTGTTGAAAGTTATCAATCATGAATTCTTGGATATATGAAGACATGACCTTGAAGGAAAGTTGGCCAAAGAGAGAGACACATGCACAAATTAACGAAATAACATGCTCCAACCTGACAACCTTGTTGGCAAACCTCAAGTTATTATGATACCACCAAATCGCCCAGATCGAATGGACCACCGTAAATAGAATGATGTCTTTTACATCAGAATTTTGTTGTTTATTACATATAAGAAGGACATCCCTTATAGAATATGGATATATATGAAGATCAAGGTAACCACATAGCCATTGCCAAATCCTTTTAGCCAAGGAACATTCAAAGAAAAAATGCATAGTGGTTTCAGAGCAAGAGCCGCGACAGAAAAACAATTTGACAAACACACTTCCTAAGATTTTTATCACAAGAAAACTTATCATGGAGAAGTCGCCAGAGTAGGAAGGATTTAGAAGGACGAGTTATTTTGCTCCAATTAGTTCTTGTCATGGAAAACTTATCATGCAGCAAAGCAATTAGTTCACCTACAAAGAGTATGCATCTTTCAGAATTAAATTTTCAGAGTCATCCAATTTCCAAAACAGAGTGTCATTAGTTTGACTTGTTGTCTTATTTAGTACAATATTTTTTCTTATAAAAAAGAAGTTTGCATCATATATGCATGAAATTAATTACTTCTCCCAATTAAGCCTAACTTAACTGACATATGTCGATATTATTAGACTGAATATCTTCACTCGAGTTTGAACTCGAGATCTCGCAATTGTGTATGTGTGTTTCAGTCATGTTTGCACTCCGTCTAAAAAAACTAATTACCTCTTTTTATATAGTTATGTCTAGTTTTATTTACATAATGTAGATTTTTTATTTTTTCATAACTAAATTAATTTGCACAAATATTTTGATAAATTAAAATATATTAATAAAAAAAAATCTCAAAGGCAAAAGTAAATCCAGGAGGAAAGAAATAACAATCCAAAGATATGAAAAGATGTCAAATGCAAAGACTAAGTATTAGCTAGCTTGCAACACATATTATAAGTGTCTTTGTAACATTGAATAGAGACAACTTATTTCTCTGAGATTTAAAGTTAATCGAAAAGAACTTATTATGATAATCGACTGGTGTTGCATTAGCAATACATCTTCCGCATCACCACTTAACAATCCTAAAACTCACATAACGTCATGAATTATATTTACATTGAAGTTTGGCGTCGAAGATCCCTTCGACCACCAACAATTTCATGATGAATTAAAGCTTCTTTGACATGTTGAAGGTCATAAATAACCATTGAGGAATGACATTAATAATATGGTGGTTATTTAATAAATCATTAACCTTTATATATCTCAAAGGGAGTGAATCTGCTACAACTTTCTCATTATGCTCCATGCGACAAACAATGTCCACTGAATCTGATGCATCGTCAAGATTCTTATCAATTTTTTCCTAATTGGTACGATAAAATTCTTGAACAAGTGCGTTATCTCCTAACTCAACGTTGAGAGTGTAACTAAAAAAATGAGAGTTAACAACACGATGAGCACTAACACCATAACTTTCTTTGTTTATACCCTCCATTTTTGCTCTAGGTAGTGCATCGATGTTTTTAGGGACATACTTCCTGACCATGTTTTTTGCAGCTGCAACATCTTCAACGGTTTGAGTTTTTCTATGGCCATGAGAGTATTTTCTACTTTTATCTATAGAATATCCAACAAAAGAAAGCATACCTTTAACATTCAACAAAAAAATGATCTCCTAGTTCTTGTGCCATATCTACATTTATCAAAACCCGAATAAAATGTCCCATGATTTTCTAAGTATTTGCTTCATCAAGAGATAAAGGGGTTTCAATACCTGAAGTGATCATGAAGATGATCCTCCGCCCCCAAAATTCCTAATGAAAGTTCTAAGCCAAAATTGAGCATTTGTGTTCCTTACCAATTTTGGATTGAAATATTTTGTCCAAGAGAAAACGCGAAGAAAACCAAGCTTCATATTTCATGTTCAAACGCTTCATAAATCATCAATTGAATCAAATGAGAACTGATAAAATCCTTCCCACAAGGGAACAACTTGTCACACACCAATCCTATTCCATAAATTTAAAATTTGTACATGTAAACCGACAATGCAATTGGTGTATTACCTTTAGAAAGGGTGACTCTACCATGAAAGATATTTTTGTAACTTGCCAAACCTAGTCAATATTCATCTTATGGAATTTTAATGGCAATGTTAGACCTTTTGATACAAGGTTTTAGTAAAGTCGTTCAAAGGAATGGTGCAAGATTCTTAAGAGCTTGAGAAAAACTTCAAAAGTTATGAGGACATAGAATGCATAACCAAAGAAGGAAGGATAGAGGATATTCAAGGTCTTGGAACTCCAATGATAAAAATAATGTCAAAGAAGACAAAGGATGCTTTGAATAAGTTGATATTATTTGAAGCAAGTCCAGCTCATGAAGAACTGAAGCCCAAGAGAGTAAATCATTTAATCCAAATTGAATAAGTTAATAAATGATGGTTACATCTATGTGTTATCAAATTTTAATATTAGTTTTAATTAAAATAGAAAATTTAATTAGCAAGAACATTTAGGTCTAATTGTAAAAACTTGAGTTGGGCCAAACTTAAAGAACTTGTAATGTATTGCCACTATAAAAGGCAAACTCCTAGCTTATGCAAAAGATGAGATTTTAGAACATATAACATATTGTTATTTTATGAGGTTTTGCTCTTTAGAGTTTGTGAAAGAATTCACTTTGAACTTATTCAGGTTATTAATCGTTGTGGAGTTTTTTTTGGCTTATCAATATCTAGATTGTGACGCCATTCTATTCTTGGTTTGTTTGTTGAATTATAATTTTCAGTTTCCTTTACATCAAACCATAATACACAAATTTTATCAATTTTCGTGTTCAACAATCCGCGATATCTCGAGTTCTACATGCTAATTTTTGGCAATTCAACAGTCTAACCTACGTTTCAGAATGTCATCTTTCACCTCGTTTTGGAATCGTTTTATTTTGAGTTTCGTAGTTTCGATTATCGCGTTCTCCAACAAAACGTGACTTTGATTGCAATCTATAAGTTTCCAATTACCTAGAACAATCTTTAAAGTGATTCACGACAAAACAGGATCATTTCAAAAAGAGGATGTGAAACATGTTGGTTGTTTGCATCAGCGTGCTTATGTTGCAATAAGAATGCTAAGTTGGTCCTCTATTTGAGCAAGGCAGAAGCCTGGGAGGCCATCACCATGATGTTGTGATGATGATGATGGTGGTGAAGTGACAAAGACATCCATGCTACAATGAATGGTGATATTGATGAATGAGACGCAATGAATGATGATGATGTGATAATGATAGTGATAGTGTTGTGATGTGTGAGGAGGATGGTGATGTTGCTATGAAATGATGATGGTAAAGATGATATCATTACAATATTATGTAGTAAATGCTAGTATAAGGGGTGTTGTTATGTGAGTAATAAGAACACAAAGAGATGACAACGAAGACGATTGCTCAAACAATATTCATGTAAACAAAGGTACTAGCGACTAACCCTAATTTCTCAAAGGTGATACGTTATCTTTGAGAAGTGTCCTTTTACAAATATATACAATGATTTAATAAAATTAAAAAAGTGTGATTGTTCTAAAAAAAAATTATTTAGAAAGTATTAAATTATTTCAACAAATTTATTTAGAAACACTTTGTCCCATACATTATTTGTAATTGAGGATGTTGTGATACTTTGCAGTTATTGTTGCTAAATTTAATTTTTATTAGCATTAAATACTATAATTTATTACTTGTCCATGACTGAAATATTAATATTGTCTTGCAAAACTCTTATAGCCATCTCATTATCAACTCTCTATCATTTTAATATGTTGGAACATATGTATATTATTGTGTGAATTTAAAAATTTGTTGAAATCCCACATTGAAAAAAAATATTTTTTTTATAAATTTAAGTGGAAAGTAATTTGTTTTTAAAATTTAAGTCTCACATTGGAAATAAATCTTTTTGAAATCCCACATTGAAAAATTCTAATATTTTGAGTAGTTTCAAATTTATATACACTAAAATTCCACATAATGAGTTTCAAACTATTGTGAAAAGTATACCAAAGTTGGATGTTTTTTCCAACTTTCTCTTTTCTCCTCGCCTAATTTTCGAGTCACTTCTCCTATTTCTTTTTGTCCCTTCGGTTTTTAGAGCGGTTGTTATGTCGCAATCCCTTAGTTCATTCGGTTTTTAGAGCGGTTGTTGTGTTGTAGTCCATTTGTTTTTAGAGCGGTTGATATGACGTAGTCCATTTGTTTTTTGAGCGGTTGTTATGTCGTAGTTATGAGTGGTCGTAGTACCATATCGCGAATGACTTTAACCGCCATAATGAAAGTGGCTTTAACCGTCATATTGAGGGTGTAATTCTAGAACGGTTTTCTCCGATATAGTGAATATGCTCTGTTTTATCCTAGGGACTTCGTGGTTGATAGTCTGTCTTGTACAATTTGAGCAATGAATGTTGCGAAACGTCTTAAAGAGAGCCACATAGTCTGCGATCACTACGCCAAAAATTGCCTTTTACAGCGCCCCTTTTACAGCGCTTGCTAAACACAAGCGCTGTTCAAAATATATTTTAAAAATAACGGAGCCTTTTACAGCGCTTTGTATGACAAGCGCTGTAATAGAAGCGTTGTTGTATATCTTATAATGTTTGCGCATAACGCTATAAGGCTTTTATAGCGCTTGTAAAAAAAGCGCTGTAAAATGAAGCGCTTTCGCGTATTATTTTACAGCGCTTTTCTCACAAGCGCTGTAAAATGCATGCGCTTTCATTTTTTTGAACTACCTATTACAACGCTTTTTCTACAAGCGCTGTAAAATACATGCGCTTTCATTGAATTTAACTACCTATTACAGCGCTTTTTCACAAGTGCTGTAAAATGCATATTTCAAATAAAAATATACGTTGGAAACCCTCATATCATATCCTCTAGATCTTTCAAAACCCTAATATCCTCTACGTAATGTGTAGCCATCTACGTTGTCTCATGTATTTTTTAATTTGTTTTTGTCAAAAAATCTTTATGATCTCTTCTACACATGATTTGTTATGTTTTAAATCTCTTCAATTGTTCATGAGAAACAACATGATCTGTTATGGACATATCTGTTAATCCAAAACAACATTATTTCTCATGAACAATTGAATAATTCATATTATATATACCACATGATTTGTTATGTTTTGAAATTTTCAAAAATTGTCAAAAACTCATATCACATGATCTGTTCTATTTTGAAACGTGTTGATATGTTTTGTATTGAAAGCTTATTAGTTTATTAGTTCAGTATTGAAAGCTTATTAGTTTTGTAACTGCATTTATATAGGTGGTATAATATGGATAGGAAATGGATGTCAGCCAATCGATTGTCAAAAGAGTATGAAATTGGAGTGAAGGAGTTTGTTGAGTTTGCAGTGAAGAATGCAAAAGATCCAAATAGAGTAGTTTGTCCTTGTTTAAAATGTTGTTTTGGAAAACGTGTTAGAGAAGATGAATTAGAAGGACATCTAGTATGTAATGGAATTGATCAAAGCTACACATGTTGGATAAGACATGGTGAGAAAAAAAAAGGAAACATTAATTTTGAGAATAGTTCGACATATGCTTCAACTGACTTCGATACAGATACATATGAGCCGGACCGAGTTGATGAGATCGCAAAAGCAGTTGAAGAAGATCTTCGAGATTGTCCTAAAATGTTTGAAAGTTTGTTGAGTGATGCAGAGAAAGAATTATATAATGGTTGTACTAAATTCATAAGACTGTCGGCGATATTAAAGTTGTACAACTTAAAAGCGAGTACTGGATGGTCTGATAAAAACTTTACAGAATTATTAACACTCATAAAAGATATGTTGCCAGATGATAATGAACTTCCCAGTCGAACCTACATGGCTAAACGGATTTTGTGTTCTATTGGCATGAGTTACGAAAGGATTCATGCGTGTCCTAATGATTGCATTTTATTTTGAAATGAATATGAACTACTTAAGGCGTGTCCGAAATGCAATGTCTCTCGATATAAGAAGAAAGAATCTACTCCAGCAAAAGTCGTGTGGTATTTTCCTATAATACCAAGATTTAGGCGCATGTATCGCAGTGAAGAAGATTCAAAACACTTGACATGGCATGCAGATGAAAGAATTAGAGATGGAATGTTTCGACACCCTACAGATTCCCCCACAATGGGCTAAAATTGATCACGACTATCCTGAATTCGGGATGGAGTCAAGAAATCTAAGACTTGCACTTTCTACTGATGGAATGAATCCACATGATCTTCAAAGCATCTCACACAGCACGTGGCCTGTGATTTTGGTAATATATAACCTACCTCCATGGTTATGTATGAAGCGTAAGTTTATGATGTTGTCTCTGTTAATTTCTGGACCCAAACAACCGGGGAATGATATCGACGTATACTTGACTCCTCTAATCGAAGATTTAAAACGTATGTGGGAGACAGGTGTGGAAGTTTATGATGGGTATAAGAAAGAATGTTTCAATTTGAGGGCTATGTTGTTCGACACAATTAATGATTTTCTAGCATATGGTAATTTATCAGGATATAACATTAAAGGTCAGTGTGCATGTCCTATATGTGAAGAGAGTACAAATTGGATGCGGTTGAAACATTGTAAGAAGAATGTGTTTCTTGGACATCAGTATCGTTGGTGGAGAAATGCATTTAATAGAAAATCAGAGGAAGGTAAAGCTCCTTCAGCACCGACTGGATATCAAATACTTGAAAAAGTACAAGGTTTGACCAATAAATTTGGCAAACCTTTTGCGGGAGAGTTGGTCAAAACTGGGTGGAAGAAAAAGTCAATTTTCTTTGAATTGCCATATTGGAAGTCATTGTATATAAGACATTTCCTCGATGTGATGCATATTGAAAAAAAATGTATTTGATAGTGTTATTGATACGTTACTCAATGTTCCAGGAAAGTCTAAAGTTGGCATCAACGCAAGATTGGACTTGGTCGATATGGGAATAAGAAATGAATTGGCTCCAGTAAAGAAAGGAAATCGCACATATCTACCTCCAGCCGCTCATACTCTATCTAGAAAGGAAAAAATTGTTTTATGTAAATTTCTACACGAAGTTAAAGTTCTAGAAGGATACTCTTCGAACATTAAAAGTTTGGTTTGTATGAAAGACCTCAAGTTAAAAGGTTTGAAGACCCATGATTGTCATATTCTAATGGAGCATTTGCTACCAATAGGTATACGTTCCATTTTACCTGAAAAAGTTCGACTAGCCTTGACTAGATTATGTTTCTTCTTCAGGGAAATTTATAGTAAAGTGATCGACCCTCAGAAATTACCGACATTGTAGAGGGAGATTGTTGTTACTTTGTGTGAGCTTGAAATGTATTTCCCACCATCGTTTTTTGATATAATGGTTCACCTTACTGTTCATCTGGTTAAGGAGACACAACTTTGTGGGCCAACTTATATGAGATGGATGTATCCGATAGAACGATATATGAAAATATTAAAAGGGTACGTAAAAAGTAGAAGTCGACCAGAAGGTTGTATTGCTGAACAATACATTGTGGAAGAGGCTGCTGAATTTTGTACTGAATATCTGTCCAATGTTGAATCCATAGGGCTTCCCATGTCTCGTCATTCGGGAAGAATATCAGGAGAAGGGATAATTGGAAGGAGACTGCTGACTATATCAAGGACAGAATGGGAGCAGGCACAATTGTATGTTCTGCACAATGATGATGAGGTTCAACTGTATGTTACAATACACATGGATCAGTTAGCTCGTTTGAACATGAATAAGAATCAAAATTGGATAACTCGAGAGCACAATCGAAGTTTTATAACATGGTTAAAAAATCACATAAAGTCAAAATTTGATATAGACCCCGGATCAATTTCACAGAGATTGAGGTGGCTAGCAAATGGTCCGAGCTTACATGTCTTTTCTTACGCTGGTTATGTTATTAACGGCTACACATTTTATACCAAAGAACAAGATGATCAGACCACTATGCAAAACAGTGGAGTCACTCTTGTAGCTGAAGCGATGCATGTCTCCAGTGCAAAAGACAAAAACCCAATATATGCAAATTTATCATATTTTGGGGTTATCGAGCGCATATGGGAGTTAGACTACACAATGTTTCGTGTTCCCATATTTGGTTGCAAGTGGGTCGATAATAATAATGGCGTTCGGATTGATGAGTCAGGATTCTTGCTTGTGGATTTTAATAGGGTGGAATACAAAGACGAGCCTTTTATTTTAGCGTCGCAAGCTCAACAAGTGTTTTATGTCACCGATCCTTCTGATGATAAATGGTCTGTTGTCCTATCGACCAATAAAATAAGTGATGATAACAACAATGATGAAGATGTTGGTAATGATCTTTTATTTGCAACATCACAACAACCACATGAAATTGATTCAATTGATGATGGTTTATATCTTAGAGATGATCATGATGAGGGAATTTGGATTAATCCATCGTTTCGTATTGTAAATGGACAAACAGATTTGAATCCCACCAGGAAAAGAAGAAGGGCATCTTAATGTACATGTTTAATTGTTTTATATAAGTCATGCATGTAATCTGAATTATTGTTGTAATATGAATTATTGTTTTATTCTGGTTTTATTGTTGTAATCTGAATTATTGTAATCTGAATTATTGTTCTATTCTGGTTTTATTGAATTATTGTTGTATTATAATCTGAATTATTCTGGTTCTAATCTGAATTATTTTGGCTTTTGGATAGTTTGGTTGATGGGTGGGGGGATAAGGGTAATCTGAATTATGCATGTAAAAGGCTTTTGGATAGTTTGGTTGATGGGTGGGGGGATAAGGATAAGGGTAATCTGAATTATGGGTGGGGGGATAAGGGTATTTTTTTAAAAAAAAAGCCTTTTACAACGCTTTTTAAACAAAGCGCTGTAAAAGGCCCTTATAAAAATAAAATAATGAGACATTTTACAGCGCTCTTCTTCCCAAGCGCTGTAAAAGGCCCTTTTAAAAATTAAATAAAGAGACATTTTACAGCGGTTAGATTAGAAAGCGCTGTAAAAGGCTATTGTAATTTACAAACGATTACATTTACAAAGTTCACTTAATTCAGATTCGAACCGAGGACTCTAAGTAAAATAAAATAAAGAGACCTTTTATAGCGCTTATGTGAACAAGCGCTGTAAAAGGCTTTAAAAATAATATTCATCAGATAGCTAACATGACTTTCTCTAACAGGATTTTCTTCAAACACCTTGTACGCATCATGGGAATCCCCAAAAATACATTGTTAACAAAAACATCAGACCCATTGTTAACAAAAACATCAGACACATTGTTAACAAAAAACATCAGACCCATTGTTAACAAACCCATTTTTCGCAAAATGGCAATGAACATGAAGATCAAGTTACGATTTAAGAATGAAAGGGAATGTAAAGAGATAAAAAGGGTGTTGAGGTGGAGATTGAAAGAGTAAGCTTTGATGTTTGCGAAGAAGATGCATAAAAGGACTTTGAGGTGGAGTTTGGTGAAGAGGAAGAGATTTTGGTGGGTTTTGCAGAGCTTGTTTAAAAAATAACATAGCAAAACAAAAAAAATAACATAATAAGGCCTTTTACAGCGCTTGTAGATAAAAGCGCTATAAAAGAGCCTTTTAAAAATTTAAATAAGGATGTCTTTTACAGCGCTTCTTTGAGGAAGCGCTGTAAAAGGCTTTTAAAAAAACAATGAGGCCTTTTACAGCGCTTGTTGATAAAAGCGTTGTAAAAGAGCCTTTTAAAATTTTTAATAAGGATGTCTTTTACAGCGCTCTTTTGACAAGCGCTGTAAAAGGCTTTAAAAAAACAAGCGATGTAAGGACGCTTTTTAGAGCGCTTTTTTAACAAGTGCTGTAAAAGGGTTAGGCCTTTTAGAGCGCTCTTTGGAAAATCGTTGTAAAAGGGTTATAAAAAAGCGCTGTAAAAGGGTTATATATATAACAATAACCTCTTCAGTTTCCTCTTCATTACGTAAACTACACTATCATTGAAACCTTCATCGTTCTTCTCTTCTTTTGCAAACCTTATAATCCTGTCCATTACGAACTGTTTTTCCACGATCATCTCCTTCATTTCGAACCTTATTTCCATCCAAGATCATTTCGAACCTTATATTTTCATTGAAATACGTAACCCTCATTACGTATTTCTTCAAAACGTTTTTCTGTGAACCTTATTGCTGTGAAATTTCTGTGTTCGCTCTTTTCTTTGCATTTCATCTTTCTTCCAACCATTATTCAGGTATTGATGTTATTTATTTTTTGTAATGATTAAAATGCATGTTGAGCTTGTTTAAAATATATATACTGATACATGTTGAGGTTGTTTAGAATAATGCATGATGCATGTTGAGCTTGTTGATGTTATATAAAACTGCATGTTGAACTTGTTGTAGTTAAATGGATACAAACAAAGAAATAGAATGTCAAAATGAAGAAGTTGGCACCTCTAAGGCTTATGAAAATGAAGTCAAACGTGGTGCAACTATAATGCAAAAGGTGATTAAAGCAAGGAGCAATGGCACGAAGTTTGAGGTTATACTATACTATACTCTGTTTGCTGTGTATTTTTTTTAGCTTTTTTTAATAGCATGTACTTACTATATGAGTTTATTAGGTTGGCTGGAATGAAAGTGGTCAGCCAATTGAGCCCAACAGCGCAATGTTTGTAAGTTACATTGGGGCTGTTGTTCGACAAAATATTCCTATTACCATTGACGATTGGAGAGATAAGGCGTTGAAGGATGCCAAAGATATCATATGGAATGATATTCAAGTAAATTTTTTGATCCAATCTTTTGTCATTTATAAATATTTTCATTGAAATACTTTACTTATAATTTTTTTCATTGCAGACAACTTTTGTCCTTGATGAAGGACGAAAGAATTATGTTTTGAGAGTTGCGGGAAAAATCCATCGGGGATTTAGATCGCATCTCTCAAATTTCTATCTAAAAGATAGAGAAGGAAACACAAGTGCTGAACCTCCAAAGATATATCAACATTATATATCAAATGATGAATGGAAAGCATTTGTTTCCAAACGTACTGACCCCGCATTTGTCGTAAGTGATTAATTTATTTGCATTTGTGTGTTTTATTATTCATATTCGTAGCGTATTTTAAATTTTTACATAATTGCTATTTTTTTATATAGAATATTAGTAAGGCAAATCGCGAGAGGGCAAGCAACCCGACGCACCCATACAGAAGATCACGTATGGGATATGCACGGCTAGACCAAAATCTTGTAAGTCAATGTAACATCAATGGTTGAGGGAATTTGTATTATAACCTATAGTTTCTAATTAATATTTTGTTTTAACGAATAGCGACAAGAGACCCAATCCGATCAACCATTGGATCGTCATATCTTGTGGAAGGAAGCTCGGGTAAATAAGGATGGAGTGGTGGATAACGAAAATGTTCAAAAAGTAATAGAACTTTGTGTAAGTATATTATGACTTTAATATTGTATTTATCACTTGAATACTTTTTAATATTGTATTTTAAAAATGCTAATGAACTTAACTATTTTAATGTTACATGTATTTTAGGAGACGATCGAACAAAGTTCTGAACATGAAGAGGGCAACAAGGCAACTTGCAGGGATATTCTGGGCAAAGTTTTTAATGTTCCTGAATATTCCGGTCGAGTTAGGGGGAAGGGATTTGGCGTAACTCCGAGAAGCTTTTTTCCTCAAGAGAAGCGCCAAAAACCTTCCAACGAGGAAGTATTAGAGAAGCTCAGAATCCTATCTGAGCAAGTGGCACTCTTGGTGAATAAGAATAAAGACAAGCAACTTTCGGATCAGCTCCAAGGTGAAATACAAATGGAGAGTGAAAGCTGGAGTTGCAACGTCGGTTTGAAAATTATTCCCGAGGTAATTAATTACTTACTTGCTTATGTAATTACTTATGCATTAAACAATATTATATATTAATTGTACTTATGTTTTAACTATTGATTTAGGGTGTCACTATATGTTTCCTATACTTGTCCTCGCCCACTCATCGGAAGGTGGGAAAAGGTAAATTGTACAATACTTTGGGAGAAGTATTGCACAATACTCCGATCCCTGCGGGCCATGTCAAAGTATCGCCTACTGTTGCCTTCGAACCAACTATACTGTTGCCGATACTGGACAACGACATTGATATGCAGATTTTGGGCGAAGCTGTTGGTAGTTACGTGGCATGGCCCACGAACCTTGTTGCCCTCGTTAAAAGCCCTCCCAGAAACGAATCAGTTACGTCTCCCGAAAAGGTTTGTCACATTTATTGCATAAGCTTTGTCAATTTTTTCAGATTCAATAAACTAACATTTAACCTCATTTTTGTAGGTCCAAATAAATAAACCTCCCGCACATCCAAAAAAAGGTAGCAAACCTCAAAAATTGGAGGTTAGTAGAGCTGCCAAATTACAAAGGCCGGAGGCCAATAAAACTGCCAATAAAGCTGCAAAACTTGCAGCAAGAAAAAAACTGGATTGTGGGAAATCAGTCGCTGCTGTTGCTGCTCCTACAATCGTATACGAACTTCTCGAACATAAGGAGCTCAATGCTACTTTGATGTGCTTGTACATAAGGTAAAAAATACTTTTAATTGCATTTGTTGGTAATTAATTAAATGTATTGGTAATTAATCTTCTTTAAAATTTTAATTGAAGGTTTTTGCGAGAAGTTCGTGTGCATGCGGAAATTGTCAAATAAATACTCATTCTTGTCTCTGCATAAGTTGTCCATGTGGAAACACGATCCAGAAAATATAAAGAAATACATTATAGATATGTTTTTAGGAAATAAAGAAAAGGAAAAATTGTTCTTCGCACCATATAATTCAGGGTACGTAATTTTATCTTTTTAATTGATGAGAATTTAATTTATTAGTTGTGTATAAACAAAATTGCTTAACAAATTTTTTTTTGTTGTAGGGCACATTGGGTGCTATTTGCAATCAGTGCGGTCTCTGAAGTTATATACTATTTGGATCCCGTGCATGGCGATTACTACAAACACTCCGAAATAAAGACTATGTTCGACACGTAAGTAATATTCATTTATTTTTGTTACACATATATATAAATAAGTGTTTGTTCATGCTAAAATAATCACATTTATTCATTTATATAGTGCCTTAAAAGTTTATCGATCTCAAAAAGGTGCGATAGTGTTGAAGCAAAAGTCTAATAATATTACATGGATCCCAATAAAGTGCCCTCGTCAAACAAACAACATCGAATGTGGGTACTATGTATTGAGATTCATGAAGGAGATTGTTGACAAGAATAAAACTATTATCCCAAAAACGGTTCGGTATTTTGATTATATGATTTTCATATATAAATTATCTATATATTTGATACTAACTTAATATAATATGTTCAATTTTTATATTGCAGTACTTTGACAATTCCAGTCCATCATATTCTGAGCAAGATCTGATGGAATTAAAGGAGGAATGGTGTGAGTATGTGATTGAAATGAAAATTATTTGATTTTCTGGGAAATAGCATGCTGCTGTGCAAGGGATCTGAATATTATATGGTGCATAGTTATTATATGTATATGATCATAGGACAGTATATAAACATGCATATGAATATGTTGTAAATTAGGTTCAATGTATATTTAGTTACTTATGTTGTAAATTACTGTGTTACAGGGTAATATATATGTATCATATTGTGTGAACTGATTATGTTTTAACTGATTTTGGCTCTGGTTCTGGTTCTGGTTGTGTTACAGGGTAATATACATGCATATGAATATGTTCTAAATTACTGATTCTGGTTGTGTTGTGTTGTGAGAACTGGTTCAAACTAATTTTGGATAAAAAGATAAAAGACAGCGCTTTATAAAAAAATGCCATAAAAAGCTAAAAGGCGCTTTTAAAATATATATATATAAAAAAAAATAACACCTTTTACAGCGCTTGTTAAAAAAAGCGCTGTAAAAGACATACCAAAATATATATTTGGGGTACCTTTTACAGCGCTTGTTAAAAAAAGCGCTGTAAAAGACATACCAAAATATATATTTGGGGTACCTTTTACAGCGCTTGTTATAAAAAGCGCTGTAAAAGACATACCAAATATATGAAATATGGGTATGCCTTTTACAGCGCTTTTTATAACAAGCGCTGTGAAAGGTACCCCATATATATGAATTATGTGTATGCCTTTTACAGCGTTTGTTTAAAAAAGCGCTGTAAAAGGTACCCCATATATATGAATTATGTGTATGACTTTTACAACGCTCTTTTGTAACAAGCGCTGTAAAAGGTGCATAATAAGCGCGCGTTAAAAAAGGTGCCTTTTAGAGCGCTTTTTTAAAAGCGCTGTTGTATCTTTTACAGCGCTTTTTTTTTTTGAAAAAGCGTTGTAGAAGGCTTAAAAAAAGCGTTGTAAAAAACTATTTTTGGCGTAGTGGACTCAACTAAGTAATATCTTCGGTGACATAAATTGTGATTTTTAATATTTTATGTAACTCAAAAACCAACATAATATATCATAAATCTTTTAATAATATTATATAACTCTACTATACAAAACAAAGTAAGATAAAATAATTTGTGTGATCATTACATAGTTTATTATCGTTCGTTGTGGTTGTTGCACTCATTTTCATGTGGTAGTTGTGGCACAGTGATGTGATTTATACTCTTAAAATTTCTTATTGAGCACGATAATTTTACCACTTAAAATTTTATCTTGTGCAGGACCTTGTATCAAACTAACTAATTTTGCATGCAATGCTAAAGGAAGTGACATTATCATTGAAGAGAGGATAAGGCACCAACAACATGTACCGAGGGAGTAAGTCCCAAGGCTTATTCAACGCATGAGGAAAGAGAAAAGACAAGGAATTTAAATAATGTGGACCACTTTCCAAAAATGGATCACATTATAATTGATACTTTGGAAGCCCATGAGGAATAAATGTTGAAACTGGTGGATGTATGATAATAGATTCAACATGAGTTTCTTATCAACAAGATAATGTGTGAATCAAAGAAGACATTCTCATCAACTACAAATTGCAGCATATAAAATCCTTTACTCCTATATCTTGCAATTCAAGAATAACTTCAATTTCGTGTTTTTCACTTTGACAACAACGTATCCTCGTTGGAGCGCACCAATTATGATCCACCACATCTCTACAAAACTCAAATATTGTCTTCAATGTTAGCATAACTGTTGGAAATGATGGAAGATAAATGGCATTGATGATGGCTTTTAATGTTGTGAATTGAAAAATGAAAAGTCCCACATAGGAGGGAACACACTCATTTATAGCATTTATAAGGTGTTAGTTTCACACTTGGGTTGGGCCCCAAGGGGCACCGCAATTTTGTGAAAGAGGGAGAACGCAAGCAAATGGACCACCACACGCGCACGCCGCCGCCCGGCCCGGCATGGCTTGGCTTGTGGTGTATTAAATCCAGTCAAACAGACTAATCTTCTGTCATTTACTTAGTCTAAACCCTAATTTGACTAAGCCTCCGTTAATTGCCAAGTCAAAACCCTAATTTGACTAAGCTTCAATTTGACTAAGCTTCTGTTTTTGCCCGGTCAAAACCCTAAAGCTGAGTTTTGAGTTTTTCCCACGTTTTAATTGATGTCCGCTCAAGAAGCCTAGTCAAATCACGTTTCCTATTTCTGAGGCACTCTTCTAGTAGCCAGCTGACGGACTTCGTGCTTCTTGGATCCCCCCTTTTTCTTAGATCCAGTTGTTGAACTCCTCTATAAATAGAGAGTTCACCTCAGTTGGAAAAGCACACCAAAAGCTCTTCGTATATGAGGCTTTTCTCACTTCTCCCCCTACTCTCTTCTTCTTCTTCTTCTATTTTCTTGAGTAGCCATAGTGCTATATTACGAGTAGCCTTAGTGTTATATTACGAGTGTCAGTCATACGACTGCCATACATAGGATGTAATTCTAGATCGGTTTTCTACAGTGCAGTAGAATTTCAATACAGTGATCTGGGCTGTTTTATCTTGGGGACTTCGTGGTTGATAGTCTGCCTTGCACAATTTGGGCAGTGCCGCGAAACGTCTTAAAGAGAGCGACCTAGTCTGCGACTCAACCCAGTAATTTTAATCGGCGGCATTGTTATTTTTTAAAAAGTATTTTTCTAAAACAACAATAACACCTACAAGTTCGTTGTGTGCCTCCTCGATCTTGACTTCTTATTTTTCATGGTTCTATAATTTGTCAATACTCTTTTTTTTTATTCTTTTTTTTATTTTTTGTTATTTTTTTTAATCTTTTTAATCTTTTTACATGTTTCATAATAACTTTTTAGATGCTTGTAATTCAAGTGGATGGTGACCATATCACTATCAACTTGAGGGAGGACAATAGAAATATTGATGATTGTTTAGTAAGTTAGTTACCATTTGTTTTGGTGTTAGTTACAACTCGCTTAATAATTAGTTAGTATAATAAGTAGTTAGTGTTGGGTGGACTCGTTCTCCAAATGAAACTCAATAATTTTATTAGTATTAGTATTAATATTGTTATTATTATTAAAAAAAAAAGAAAAGAAAAAAATGTTTTAATGGATTTGACCCATGTGAGAAAAAAAAAAAGAACTTACATCCGTAATATAATATTAAAAGGAATAATGCCAAGGAAGAAGAAGAAAGAAGAACGACAACTAGGAAAGAAAAAAAGAGTTTGGTTCTGGTGGTGGTAACAGATGTGTAGCAAATTTGTTATGTTTGATCTATAAATTTAGTATGCTATTCCTACCACTGAGTTTATTATTTTAATATACAGTTTGAGTAGTTTTACCTTATCTAAGAGTTACTTTGGCATAGTCATTTTAGTGAAAGGTTGGTATAAGGTTGTTATTGTTGATTGATGTTTCCTATTATTATTAGGAAGAATCTAGTGTACCCATTAATTATTATAGTGGAGGTGACTAGGTCCCGTGGTTTTTATTCTTTCAATTTGAGGGAAGTTTTTCACGTTAAAAATTGTGTTTGTCTCATATTTAATTTTCTGCCAATTACTTTTGCTACGTGGAATTGTATTTTCTGTTTGGCCATTTATCTACACGGGTAGGGGAAAATATTCCGCATTATTGAGATAATTATCATTAATTATCTCTGGTTTTTCCCAACAAAGTGGTATCTAGAGTTTGGTTGATTTGATTTGTGCATTTAAATGGATGAGAAAAATAAATGTTCGAATATGATTAAACTCAACTCTTCTAACTACACACTTTGGAAGACTCTCAAGGAAAACATTTTATACAATAAAGATTTGTATTATCCTATTGAGGATAACATTGCTAAACCCGTATATAAATCTGACGTTGATTGAAAGAAGATGAGTAGAAAGATAGCGGTGTTGATTAGGTAGTGGTCGGATCTGAGTGTATATCCACATGTTGAAACCGAAATAAATGCTAACAAGATGTCGAAAAAATTAAAAGAGTTGTATGAACGAAAAAATGTGTAAAATAAAGCACTCTTGATTTGAAAGCTAGTGAATATGAAATACAAAGATGGGGATTCAATGGTAGAGTATATGAGTATTTTTCAAAATACAGCGAATCAGTTGACAATCGTAGAAATTAAATTAGATGATGAGTTGCAAACGTTGTTATTGTTGAGTTCTTTGTCTGATAATTGAGAAGTTCTTGTTGTGACATTGACCAATTCAGCTTCAAGTGGAAAGTTGAAAATGTCAATAGCTAAAGAGAGCATGTTGAATGAAGAAGCTCGAAGAAAGGAACATGGTTTGATTGGTTCTTCCTTAAAGTCAGAAGCATTAGTTACAGAGTCACGAGAGAGAAGTTAATCTAGAAACTTTCATAGATGCGACAACTCTAAAAGTCGTAGCAAGTTAATAAGCAAGTCGAGAACTAGAAAAGAAGTTATATGCTATCATTATGACAAAGTGGGTCATATAAAAACAAATTGCAGGTTCCTTAAGAGAGATCAATCAATGGAAAAATATGAAGACATAGAGAAGAAAAATGATAAAGATACAACAACAATTGGATCTATTAGTAATGTTTGTATTGTTTGTGATGATAATTCCATAAACCTTGCATGTTAGGATTCAACTTGAATTATTGATTCGGGTGCCTCATATCATGTTACTCCTAGACGTGATTTCTTCTCATCTTACAATGCTGGTGATTTTGGCATGGTTAAAATGGGAGATGAAGGAGTATGTAAAATTATCGGTATGAGAGATTTTTGGGTTGAAACTGGGATTGGTTGCAAGTTGCAATTGAAGAATGTTAGACATGTTACTGATATTCGTCTCAATTTGATTTCGGTGAAAGCCTTGGATATGGATGGTTATCACACTTACTTTGGTGGTGGTGATATATGTAAAATCACCAAAGAGTCCTTAGTGGTTGCAAAAGAGCAAAGTTCCACTTCTCTCTATAGGATGTCTACGAAGCTATGCAACGAAGAAGTGAATGCAATTGAAGATGCATCGTCTGATTTATGGTATATACTTGTGAAAAAAAAAAGTCTTCCTGTGAAAGGTACGTCTCTAAAAACTTGCACTCATTGTTTTGCTAGAAAACAACATAGAGTTTCTTTTCATAATATTGGTGGTCCTCTTATGAGGCAAAATATTCTTCATTTAGTTCACACTGATGTTTGTATGATGGATAGTAAATTTCTTGGTGGTGCATCATATTTTGTTACTTTTATTGACGACCACTCTGAAGTAACAATGTCGATTTACAAGGAAGGGGGGTTTGAATTGTAAATGTACCTTTTCAAAATTCCTGTTAAAAACTTAAGAAAATAACTCAAGATTGATCTTGGTTATGAAAATAGAAAACAGAGAACGTTCTTGGTTTTTATTATAAAACAGAGAACGTTCTTGGTTTTTATTATAAAACTGAGAATGTTCCTTGATTAGCTTAAAACAGAGAATCAGTTTGTGTTTTATCTTAGTTAATCAATTAAGTTTAACAAATAAAGAGATAGGATAGAGAATACCACACAAAAAAATATTCTGGTTCACCCAACTTGGGTTACGTCCAGTCCTCGCACTGTGAGATTTTCCACTAAGTGGTTAAAACAAAGAACCTTCTTGATTTTACAGCACCTAGTCTAAATCAATCTTGATCTGTTTCAATCTCTATTACTTTCCTCCTAGAAAGTAACAACAGTATCTATCTAACTTTGATAGGATTCAATACAATCTAAACAAACTATAAAGAAACTCTTATAGTTTGAGTTTTTACAATAAGATTGTTTTTGACAGAATCTGAGATATCTCAACTCTTATTTGAGATTTGATTCTTTACAAAGGATTCAGTAATAATTAAGCAATCTGATATGAGAGTTTAGAACTACTTCTTCTTTGCGAAATTTCAGAACTTCAAGTATGTGTATGTGATTGATTGTGGCATTTTACAACACTTGAACTTCTTGGTTTATTTCTGGATATTGGCCTTCTATTTATATGCTTTAGAAGCATTTAATGAAGGTCAAAAAGAGTTGTTGATAGTGCTTTGTATTTTTGATTGAAACCAATATTTCAGAATAAAGATAATTCAGCTTTGACTATTCTGTTACAACTTTTAAATCAGTTTTATCTTCTAGTGAAAAAGCCTTTGAAGTTTCTCCCTTAATCTTGGACGGTACAGTTTCGATCTTGAGTCTTGAATGTAGCCAGAAGAAGTTTGGAGAAAGATTATAAGCCATTGCAAAAGAGAACAAACTGTTGCTAGAGTTATTCAGAAAACAGAGATTGATTATCAATCTGGATTTGTCATTTTGATCTTTCTGGAGATTTGATGATCAATCTGGAGTTCCTGTTTTGATCATTTTGAGTTTTATTTTAGTGATCTAATAACCTTTTTGAGCTGGGATGAATCCTAATTGTTCTTTGCCATGTACTGATCTTATTTGAATAAATTTTCGAGGCATAATATTTGTTAAAGAGGTGAAAAATGATTGATCAATATGTTGTGATGATCATTCTTGAAATTGGAAATCATTCTGCAGAATGTTCTTGTTATTGTCTTTTTTGCTTTGCTTGATTCTGTTCTTAATTAAATTCACTCAAAAGCACAAGTTAAATTAACATAACATTTTAGAATCATAATTAACTTTCTTAATTAACCTTTGTTTATTTTCATCAAAACTTTAAATATGGAGTTTGTCTCAACACACTCTAGAAAAGTGTGGGCATTTCCTTTGAAATCTTAAGACCAGGTACTTGGAGTCTTCAAGCACTTTCATGCAAGTGTTGAAAGAGAAAAGGGAAGAAAATTGAAATGTGTTCGATCAGATAACAGTGGTGAATACAGATGTCCATTTGAAGAGTATTGTAGAGAATATGGAACCAGACTTGAGAAAACAGTTCCATAGACACCTCAACATAATGGTGTTGCAGAGAGAATGAATCGTACTATTAATGACAGAATCAAATGCATGCGCTCTCATGCAAAATTATCAAAATCCTTTTGGGGATGAAGCAATGAAAACTGCAGTGAATTTGATCAATCTTTCTCCTTCTATTCTACTTGATGGTGATATTCCAAATAGAGTGTGGACGGAGAAAGATGTCTTTTACTGTCATTTGAGAGTTTTTGGTTGCAAACGTTTTGTTCACATTCCAAGATATGAAAGGTCCAAACTTGATAGTAAATCCAAACAGTGTATATTTGTCGGTTATGGTGATGAAGAATTTGGTTATAGATTATGAGATTCGGTTGACAAGAAAATTATAAGAAGTCGAGATGTGATATTTCTTGAAGAGTAGACTATTGAAGATTTTGATAAAGCTGATAAACAAAAACCAAATTCCAGAAGTTACATTGATGTTGCGCCTAAGCACCCTGCAGGAACTCTTGTTGATGGGGGAGATATATAGGTAGATGATGAGAATGTAATTGATGATCATGTACCTCACCATGATGAGCAGCTTCCAGTTGAGCCACCAGTTGAGTTTGAGTTGAGAAGATCTACTAGAGAACGTCAACATTCTCAAAGATATCGTCCATATGAATATGTGATGATCACTGATAGTGGAGAGCCTGAGTACTATTAAGAAGCTACAAAAAATATTGATAAAGAAAAATGGTTCAAGGCTATGCAAGAAAAGCTGAATCTTTGCATGAGAATCACACATTTGATTTGGCAAAGTTGCCTAATGGCATAAAAGTGTCGCGGCTTAAAATTTCGAGTTTTTCTCGAATTCAATGGAGTCGCCACCAAAATATATTTTAAAATAAGGAAAATATTGGGAAACCCTTAAAAAATAGAAAAAAAATCAAAATCAAAATGATCTTTGATACCAGATTTTGAGTTCGGGAGTCGATTATGCGTAAGGAGGTATTAGCATCCTACGACAACCGTTAAAATATGGTTATTTATAATTAATTGTGCAAAATTATATCTACTAAAATATACTTATTTTTGTTTATTATTAAATATGAATATAAATTATTTATAAATGTGATTATTTTTTAGATAAAGGTGTGTTAAAAAGGAGTAAATTTTTTTTTTTTTATTATTTTGCTTGACAAGAGTGTGATTTTGCTCCTACGTATCTCCCAGTGCGATGGACAAATCAAAGCTACGTAGTTCTTGGTAGAAAATGTGGATGTTTTGATTGCTTTTAAATAAATTGTATTTTGTTATTTAAAAAAAAAACTTAATTTTATCAAACATGAAAAAAAAACTTGTTTGATTTGAAAAATTATTTTAAAATATGAGTTTAAAAACGATCAAGTTGTACAACGCGTGTCTCAAAACTCAAGGAGTAAAAAAAAAGATGTCACATCTAGTTTAATACTCTTAAGAATATTTTATTAATTTTCGATTTGTAATATTAAATTTCAAAACTGAAAAATAGTACAACTTATATTAATGACTCAAAGATTAAAAAGATGTCATATCTAATTAATTTTTAAAAATAAAATAAAAATAATTATTATTTTTATATTAGGAATTGATTAAATTCAAATATACCGTTTATTAAAATAAAAGGAAATGATTAAGGTAGAAAAAGTGTTGGACCTACAAAGGAAAAAAACACAAATGGACTGTATAAAGAAAATACCCATGGCCCAATTTTTTCAAAAACCCTAATATGTAAAACAATCATATCGTGCTGGCTTTGAGGAAAACAAACCCATAAAAAAATCAAGATGAACTGAGGAAAATCTAGAAGAAAGAAAACAAGGGGGCGGCCAAGACAAGGTTTGAACTTTTAATCCTATCATTTCTAACCTTTTTCTACTTAGATCAAATTTATAACAACAAAAATAACTTTCATCTTTCATTCATAACTCAATTTATAGGTTACATTTGGATAATGATTAGGAAATGAAAAATGAAAAAAACGAAAATACCTTAATTCTTCTGTTTGTTCCTCTGTTTTTGTTTGTTTGAATAGTGATAAAATTCAATCTTTGCTTTAGTGTTTTTTTTTTTTTACAAATTTCTCTCCCAAAAAGAAATTATGCTCCCCGTTTCAAAATTTTGAACTCTCTTTTTATAGACTAGAGTAAATTAAAGTGGTGAAACATTATGTTCATTAGATAAAATCAAGTTCTGAACTTTATATGGATTTGTTGCAAAATTCAGATTTTGAGCGTACAAGTTACACAAGTAATAACCTTATTAGTATGTCTGATATAAACTGAAACAATTCACTGGTTTCTAACATGTTTGTAGTTAGGATGCTATCAATGCAAACAATATAAAGGAAAGTTTGTAGTAGGATGTTGTGAATGCAAACAATATAAAGAAAAGTTTGTAGTAGGATGTTGTGAATGCAAACAATATAAAGAATGTCTGTAATAGTTTTTTAACAAAGTCAAGCAGCTAAAAGGATGTACAATGGAAGAGTGAAAATCAAGAAGATGAAGACATGTTGTTCGCAGGACAATGTATTGGCATGGATTGGTGTCTTGACTGTAGTGTATTGGTGTGCTGGCATGCCAAATAAGAAATACTGAAATATTTTGAGGTCATTTAAATTTCTTATTTTTTGCTTTATATTATTTTATTTTAATATTTTGTAAAATAATGATCTTTTTAAATTGTATTTATTAAATATATTATTATTATTATTAAAATAAAGGCAGAAAAGAATAGTTCTCAACCAAGATACAAAACTAGTTTGAACTTAGAAATTGAACAACTTGACGTGAAAACTGCATTTCTTCATGGTGATTTAGAGGAAGAAATCTATATGGAGCAACCAAAGGGTTTTGATGTCAAAGTTAAAGAGCAATTTGTGAAGAAAAGCTTGTATGAGTTCAAGCAAGCACCTTGACAATGGTACAAGAAATTTGATTCTTTCATGGAGAAATATGGGTATGATAAAACTACTTCTGACCATTGTGTGTTTATCAAGAAATTCTCTAATGGTGATTATATTATTCTTATATGTGGATGACATGTTGATTGTTGGTCATGACGCTAAGAAGATTCAATCTTTAAAGAAACATCTAAACAAGTCTTTTGCAATGAAAGACTTTGGTCCTGCAAAGCAAATTATTGGCATGAGAATTACTCGTGATAGAAAGAATAATAAATTGTGGTTGTTGTGGGACCCCAATTTTGTCCATTTTTGTTAAAAATAAATCAAAAAGGAAAATAAATAAATAAAAAAGAAAATATGTATTTAAAAAAGGAAATAAAAATAATTACGATAAATATTTTCATTATGTCTCATAAATTTACAATTTCAAATCTAATTACAATTTAAAATCAAATCAAATTACAAGTTTAATTTACAATTACAATCAAATTGCAACCATAAATATTAAATCAAGTCAAATTACAAATAAAAAATAAAACCAAATTAAATTACAATAAAATTTAAACCAGACTAAATTAAACCAGCTTGCTTTGGCTCTATTTTGTTGTTGTTGTTGCCTTTCTATTTCTGATAAAGTGTCATGGTTGAGACATTAGTATTTGCTTTGTAACTAATTGGAGAAACATAAAAACATAATTTATAAAGTCAGTCTTTGTACACATTATGCAGAACAAAGAGCCAAATTTTTTAGTTTAAAAAAAGAAACTATAGGACAAATAAAAGCTCAGCAAATATTCAAATAAAAACAAAATAAGCTAAAATTATGAAGGTATCAGAGATGTAGAAAAATACAGATGATGAGCAAAGAAAACAAAACATCAAACTAGGATTTGGAAACAGAGACACAGACAAGAAAACAACTAAACATATAAAAGACTCTATAAATGCATCTTCTTTAAGTTTGATAAAGGGCAGAAAGAAAAAAAAAAAAT
>JBBPBT010000152.1:12355635-12368922 GCA_037974875.1 Cicer bijugum | reverse complement strand
GCTAATTAATGCAAATAGTTTAAACTAACAATATAATATTCATTTTTTTCATTCAACTAATCCTACGAATTGAGAGATGTCTCTGAGAATGTTTTCCAAAAAAAAAATGAATGTAATAGTTATATACCATATGTATAAAATAATTGTACATTAATATAAAATAAAATATCACCATAATTTTAAAATAACCATTAAAAAGTGAAGTGATATTTGAATTGTTATTAGATGACAATGTAAAATAATTTTCTACTAAAAGTGTTGAATACTCTTTAATTTAAAAATAAAATTAATATAAAATATCTAATAGATAGAAGAAAAAGCAAATATAGACAAACATACTAATAAGATCAGCCAAAGCCATGATGAGCCTAGGTTTCAAAATTGGAATGACAGATTCACGTTCTATTCGAATCACTTCTTTATTTTTCTCTCCTTCCAAATCCAAATGTGCCATTTTTTTTCCAAATCCAAAAATTTGGAAGATGAATTAATTCATTGGTGCTTAAGGGGTGTCACTTATATACTACATGTAGAAATTAAAGTATCTATGAAACTTGAATGAAATAAAGTGGTTGTTTACAAGTCACAAAATATCATGGAATTAGATTCTTGCTTTGACAAAAAGAAAAGAAGAAAAAAAAAATGAAAACATGTTAATGTGTAACTGTTTAAACTACACTATAGCGTATTGGTCGCTCACAACACTAATGTTTTGTAGTTCTACAAAACATTGACACTATTTCTTAGGAAGGAAAATTCAAGTACATGGCCAAGCGACTGTTCATGATTTAGGTAGATATATTCTTAATATACAAATAAAGTATGGTTTGATTTATTCAAAGTTAATTTTATATTCTTAAAATAGATTGATTGATGTTTGTTAGTGTTGGTTGGGATATTTTAGGGATAACAAGCTGGATAATTTTCCTTCATAATTTAATATAATTTTATCTTGTATATAATATTTTGCTTAGACATTTTTTAGACTTTAATATCCCTAAATTTAAATGAATATGATGAAATACGAAAAAAATTAAGACTGAATTTATCTATGACGATATTTTATTAGCTCGAAATACAATTTTAAAGTGATAATTCAATTATAATTAAAAATTAAAAGTGGAAGATTTTTTTTTTATTTAATTATGTATTCAACCTCAAAATATGACTCTTGTCACGGTAATTTTATAATATTGCAAAATTATCGTTAGTCATTATCAACATAATAGACATCACAATTAATGGTGAGGGTGATTACGTAAGGGATTAGGACAAGTTATATTTAATCTAATTCATCCCTTAATTTTTTATTTTTGAACTGTAAAACTATTTTCTATAATTTTATTATATAATAATTCAAATATTTCCTTTTTTATTATGGATAAATGTTAGAATATGTTTAATCCTTTAATTTATTTATTGGTATATCAAAAGTAAATAAAAAAAATTCACATTAGATGAAAAAATCAATATTAAATATCATATAAATGAGAAAATCCACAAATATATTATTGTCTTAAAAATTTTAATAAAAATATAATATTTAACTCCCTTGTGTAATTATTTTTGTCCAATGTAATATTTCCAAACCCCTCTTGACCCAACATCATTCAACTCCATTAATCTAACCAATGAGTTATCAAACGCTCAACTATTTCATTGTTAATAAATAATAGCCAAAATCATTTCAGAGAGCACTTATTTTGAAGTATAAAATTAGTCCCTTAAATATTGAAAAGTTAATAAAATACATTAAAAAAAATATCTATCATTGTTCAAAATTCAATAGATTTTGAATTACCAACACCAATGGCAACACAGTTCCCATCCTTGGCGAGTACTAAAACTTAATTTTGTTGCTATCATCAATCACACCAAACCAAAGACGAAATTTCAGAAAGAAAAGAGAGAGAGAGAGATGACTCAAGAAAGAGGCACAAGCCTCCAGAATTTCTCAACTTCCAAAATTATTAAAGAATGTCTCTCTAGAACAGGGAAAAATAAATAAAAAAATTAAGAATTAAATATGTAACTTGACTAACAACATGAAATTCTTGAAGCTTTATATCTTAACCCCTTTCCCTTGGCTTCTTTCCTTCCCATCTAATATCTAGATAGATATGTACATGGTGTTTGTTGGTATAGGTATGTACAGAAACCTTCTCATCTAAGGGTATGTATACCAAGCTTCTAAGGATCTTGCTAAATCACATATGGGGTGAAAGTAGAACATCCATTACCGATTCCATGACCTTAAATACGGCTTTCCCATTTGATCATTTAACGCAGAATTCGGATGTTGCAAATTCATCCATGTCATGTCGTCAGGCACCACTCCACTAGGTGCCGCCGACTCACGTCCAGCAAAGTAATCTAATGGAAGGGAAGCCTGTGGTGCAGCAGCAGCATTCACACTGGTAGTGCTTGCATCTACTCCATAAGTTCTTGGTGCAAGAAACTGGTCATTATTTCTGACTGAATCATAAGAACTACCAGACCGTAATTGGTTACACTGTGATAGAATAGTTAATAAGCTCTGATCAGAGTTGGGTCCAGTACCAATACTTTGACTTGAAAGGCTACTGCCATAAGATCCATTCCAGCCACCGCGAACGTGATGGTCAGCCGGGGTCCAATGATGACCGATAAAATCTCCTGCATTCAATTGAGATTGGGATGGTGCTGCCATGCGAGAAGTATTAGCAGCCCAATCAGTTACATTGACTGCAGCCAATGGATCTTGCCTAGGGATGAATGAATTTTGCCTGGGGATTAAGTACCTTCCCCCTGCATTGGAATGAATGTTCTGTGACGTGCCTTCTGGCATGAAAACCTCGGCAGCTTTCCTCTGCCCCGGGTCCAAAGTCAGTGACATTTGCAAGGGCTCCTTGAAATGACCAGAATATTGGTTATCCCCCATCATAACATTGTTCGAAGGTTGGAAGTCCAACTCAGCTCCTTTTTGTTCATGATCATGATATGATAACAGCTCCTCTCCCTTGAAGAGAGAATCAATTAAGGCACTTCGATCCTGGCTTTCATAAGAACCGAAGGTCCTATTATCCAAATGCCCATGTAACATCCCTTTACCCGTCTCTTCTTGACGCAAATCAGCTTCAAGATCAATCACATGGGTTCTTTGGTCTTCATTGACTTGAGATTCAGCCAATGATAACCTATTAGCTGTGTACCCGTGAGTCACAGCAGAGTCATAGTATGGATGTGGCAATTCAACTGTTTGCCAAGCGAACGGCACTCCTTCGTTAGTAGAAACATCCTGAGGGGTCATATTCCTAGGAAACTCCTCTTTATTTGGTGAAGTATCTTCATCCGATTTTGATAAACCAATATTATTTTCTGAATCCACACTCACTTGATTGAAATCGTCATCACAACTAGAGTAAGAATTATGTGGGGACCGGTTCTCTGCAACCCTAACAACAGCATCCTCATCATCTTTCAAGTTAGACGGATCATTTAGTTCTCCACCCTCCACCATATTCGGAAGCTCATCCTCTGAGCTCATGTTTTCCTCATCTTGATCCTGAAGTTCGCTCCCTGAGCTCACATCTTCATTCTGATCCTGAAGCTCACTCCCTGAGCTCACATCTTCATTCTGATCCCTACGTTCGTCTACTGGGCTTATATCATCCTCATTCTGACCCCTAGGTTTGCTTCCCAAACTCATGGCATCATCCTGATCCTGAAGCTCCCTCCCAATGCTCACATTATCCTCTTCCTGAAGGACAAATTATAATTTTATATGTTTTAACAGAGCCATTATGAGAAAATGCATGTCATTATGTGACCAAGGGTCTTCAAGGAATTCGAGAAATAGATACGGGGTATGCAATTCAATCCTCGGAAATTATGAAGGAACATAAAAAAGAAACACTACTACAAACCTCAAATATTGGATTCGATTTGTCCTCCATTTCTTCCATCAAAGAATTCCGCATCGCATGTCTTTGTTTCTGTCTCTGCATCCAGTTTGCATATGCCACAGGGAGGTCTTTGATCACCAATTGCAACCTATACAAATAAAATATATTCTAATGATCAATAATGATGACATGTTTAAGAATGAGATGTGTTCAAAGATAACAATTTTAAAAAATAAAAAAAAACATAGCACTGAAAATCTCACTAACCAATGCTCATGCAACTTCTTCTGTTCTTCCTTGACAAATACTTTGTAGGGCTGCACATGAATGTTGTTGAGATTTCCCAAAACACGGTTAAGAGACTTAGACTGGATGCTTTTACCAGACTGCTTCATATTCTTAACAAGTTCATGCTGCTGCCTACTAATCTGGTATGCATAAAGAAAACAATTAGCCAATGCCCTAGCAAATATTAAAGTATGCATAAAAAAATTAAATATTCTACTTTGTTGATGGAAAAAGAATCTTGGAAAACACTCTAGTTATGTGATTACAAGCAATCCATATAACTACTACCAAGAACTGGTGAAAAGAATATTGTCTAATCAAATAAAAATGTAGCAGTTTGATTTCAGAGCTGACTCTCCAACATGTCAGTTGAAGTCTAACTTAATATTTATAAGTTTCAACATTAATTAATTTCAAACTATTGAGAATCAGCCATTATCCCTCAAATTACTGCTACTAATGGAATATCCAGTCCTGCTACGGCTACCACACTGTTTTTCCCTGCCAATTCAGTATTGCTCAGAAATAAGGAAGGGAGAATGCCTGACCTTGATACAGGACATGTATTGGTCGCTGTCAATAAAATGAATGTTACGCTTTAGTACTTTGTCTCCTTTCTTGGGCTTTTCTTCCTTAATGTGTATGTCATCTGAAGAAAGCATCAAATTTCTGGATTTACCTTTCACATTGACTTTTTCAAGCACCCTGCCAAAAATTATTTCAGTTATCTTAAACAGTTAACCACCCAGAAGGAGATCTAAATTTTTTACCTTTTCCTTTAAGCTAACTTTTGGGTGTGAGATCCAAACCCATTTGACATAGATCAGAGGTAATAATGCAACACAAACATACAACAATGAGAAATATAAATACAAGCAGTATTACATTATGCCTTCCATGTAAACCAAGTTATCACAACAAAAAAAATTTATATTTGAGAACAGCTGTCAGTTTAAGATATTCAAAAGTTCCCAGAACATAAGAAAAATATATTTGAAACAACAAGGACAACACCTACCATCAAAAAATATTAATAATCAAGATGCGATACAGCCAAAATAAAATTATTATGTATGTACACAACATATATATACAGAGAAAGAGAGAATAAATGCACAATGTTATGTAAGAGACATTCACAATACTAATTGCTTCTGCTGTGTCACAAAAAACATACAATTTTGTGTCTTTAGTAGGTAAGAAGTATCGAATATGTATCTAAGAAGTTTCTTTTCAAAAAAAATTAAAAAAAAAAGCAAATTATTGAGTATTTTCGGGGAACCTAACAGGAAGTATCAGAAAAGAGAAACAATGTCGTAAATTGTAGGATCATAACACGAATCGTAAGATCCTACTGAATTCATAAACTAACACGTGTATATAAATTCATATATATAAAATAACAATATAAGTAGAAAAAATTATAAACCACACAACAAATATTTATAGTTAAACTTCAATTAAGAATAACAAGGAAGTTGCACACAATTTATTATTGGTAAAAAATATTAACCACTTAAACTAGCCAAACAAAAACCCACGAATCACTCAATTTTATTGGTCCTTTTCAACACAAACTCAACTCAAACTTAACAAACAGAGCCAACTACTATTCGCTTGAAGCAAAAATAACAAAAGCATGATGAAGGTAATTTAGAAAAGAGATAAAAAGATGCATGTGTGAGCCTCTAAGTCCCAAACAAGGACTTGGGAGAAATGGGAAAAGGGCATAGAGAGAACATATTGCATCTCTGGTTAAGGAATGAAAACTCGGCTGTGAACCAGCACCGGTGGAGGCTTCACAAAATCAGAGAAACAGAAGCCACTAGTTGCAGAACACAAAAGAGAAGACAAACAAAGACATGTTTGAGAGAGAGAAGTCACATGAAGCACAATCAGGTTAGTGTTTTCTTTTAAACACAAAAAAGTGGGGTTTTGCAATTGGAAGAAAGGGTGGCGTGAAGGAGAAAGGGAGTTTTTGCAACCAGGTAGCATCAAGGAGAAATCAGTTGCATGTGGGCCCGACCCAGAAATGAAGCTCATCTTCAGGTATTAAATGACATGATGATATGATAATAGCAATGACAAGGGTGAACCAAATGCAGCAATCAACAATGTAGTATTTGGAAATGAAAAAACGGTAATTAGTAAGAACAATGAAAGCACCATGAGCAATAAACTAGTGATAGCGACGATGATAGTCAACAAGCTATACTGATAGCATGAAACCCTCTAAGGGTGTGTTTGGTTCAACTGAGGGAAGGCATTTTCAATGGTTTTTTAGTTATATTGAGCACCTCCCCTCCAAAACCCCCCAAAATGGAGGGAGAGCAAAATCAACTTAAGGAAGGATTTTGCTCCCCTCCTAAAATTTGAACCAAACACAAAAACTTAATAATCTTCCCTCTCCCCTGACACACCGTAAATCTAAAAAGGTGAGTTTTGGCAATTAAATTAAAATTTGGAAAATTTCTTCCTTGCAAAGTTCAATTAGTTAAGCAAAAACTCTACTAATCCTATTAACCAATCTTGAACCAAGTACAAATATCTTGAATTTCTATATCTCGGCTTTACCAGAAAGATCTTTATCACTGCTTGAGATATGGCAAATGGAGGCATTAATAAACCAAAAACAACTACTATTACAAAGCATGTAAAATTCACCATGTAAAATGACGTATCTAACTTAAGAGACACTGTAACTAATCTTGCAGATTACAATTCAATACTTACTTTCTCTGAAGCTTGACATCCTTTCTCAATGAAGAAATTAGGTAGTCACTACTACATGCTTTCTCCTCTGCATCCCAGGAGCATGACTCCGATGTCACTGCGACATTCCCATCATGATCATAAACTCTAGATTCATTCACATTTGAGGGCATTCTTTTCTGAACATGCTTTGGCCTGCACAATCAAAACAACATATGACATTAATGACTACCACTAAGATTCCAATTGAGGAGGAGCATAACCTAATTCAAGTTCAATAATCGACTTCAATTAAGTTTATGCATTTCTTGCACTGCTATGATAAGTTCTTACACAACATCAATAACGACAGATTTTTTTTACGCATAATGACAGATGTTTGATATTTTAAAATAAATCATGATGAGAAGCAATTGAAAAAGCAAGATGATATTAAAAATAAATCACTCATGCTCCATTTGGCATATAAAAATCAAAGTCTGTCCAAATTTGTTTCTCCATTCATTCAAAGTTTTTCATTTTTAGAACTGAGAAACAGTTTAATATCAAAACTGAAAGAAAGTAAATACTTGTGCTTAAACAATTTTAGAAGTTTCTATCAGTAAAAATATACAAATGCACTTTATCAGACCCAGTATCTACTTATGAAGACAGCAGTCAAGCAGAAAAGATAATGGAAAAGTCCCATTTGATAAGATATATCAAAGAAAAGAATTCCAGGATTTCAGTGTCTCAGATTTGAAGTAATGACACCTCAAACTATCCATAAAATTAATCATATGGTATCTAAGATATAGGGCCATTTGAAATAGATTAAAACAAAAGTACTTCTAACTTTATATTTTTTTAAATGATTTATATGAGAACTTACTTAAAAATAGTACAAATTATTTCGGACTCACTTGTTACCAATTAAAAAAGTAATTTTGACATTCAATAACTTAGATATTCATTATTGGAGATTTTAACAAGATAAAAATGACATTTTTTTAAAAAGATGTATCTCTCAAAATAATATTTATGAGAAGCTTCTCAAAATAGCTTCTCATTTTAAGCATTGTTACAAAAAGAGTTGTTACAAATAGATGAAAATACTTAAAATGATTTTATATGCCAAGCTATTTAAACCAATTTCTCATTTGAAACTTTACTTTTAAAAAAGTTATAGCAAAAATATAGAATACTATACAAATCATTTTTTTTTTTAAAACTGTAACAAACGGACCCATATTCTAGTTGTGTTCTCCCTAGCTTGCACAACAGTTAGCTTTTATTATTTTATTTTTTTGAACCAAGTTAGCTTTTATTATTATTGAAGAACTGCAAGTGCAAGTAGTGGAAGAACCAAGTAAGCCATCATTTTAATGAAAATAATCATGGAATATGCCCTGTCCTAATTTCTTATGTGTTGTGCACTGTATGCAGATTGCAAGTCATTCAGGTGACAACCTCCGCATCTTTTGCACAATTTCCTTTTCTGGATCTCTGCAGCTTTGCCACCTCTCCTTCAACTTAGATAGAAAACCTATCATACTGCAAAAAAAAACAACGACAATGTTGCTTTATAAGTTGCAATATATATATATATATATATACAAGTTGAGGATGTACATGTACAATGCTTACTTGTTGTGATAATTATGTAACTGTGTGTAATATGCTCTTTTTTCAGACTTCACATGCTGTTCCCGGTCAACAATTATATCTGGATGAAGATCACCGGAACAAACTGAAGCACCCCTGCAAATATATAAAGACGTTTGTGACTGAAAAAGAGAAGCTTTTAACAAATAATCAGCAAACTAGGCAAATTATATTTTTTCTTTTTATAATACATTACTAATACTAAATTCAAAACAAATGACTCTTGCTGATAGGTAATCGTAATTCAAAGGAAGATATAACTGGTACTTAAATAAACATAATTTATCCATCAAAAAATAAATAAATAAATAAATAAATAAGCATAACTTGTGTAGCACCAACACTTCAGATTGAAAGCGTGACCGGTGTCTGACATGCATCAGAGTCCAACACCGACACGAAACTTGTAGTTATATTCAATTTCTTTCATTTTTTAAATTATTATCTATTAAAATTCAGGGTATGTTTGTATTATTCCTTGATTGTGCAACATCCTAGGCTAATTGTTAGTAATTTTAGTCAATACAACTTTCTAAACATTTAATGTAATTATTGCAACATCATTATAAATAGAAGGTTTGTGATCTCATTAGACATAGAAATTACTCACATTTCACAGGGTATCAGAGCAGGTTCCGATTTTGTGACCTGTCTCTATGTTTCACTACCCTGTCAGCGGCGGCATTTGCCGCCAACAGCACCATAACCACTGTTTTTCATACTTTTTCCAGTTATGTCCTTTTTTTCACCCTGTTACAGCTGGGCCAACACTAGCTGCCCCTTTTCTAGTGCGACCCACTACTACCTAAAACCACCACAGACCACCACGACGGTGCTTTTACCGCCGCCAACAGCTACCACATGTGCCTCCACCTTCTCTGCAAATGGGCCCCACACACTGCCACCAAACTCGCGTGTAAAGTTCTCCCCGGCTACCATTTTCGAACGCCGACCACATCAGGAACCCCTCTGCTCCATTACGTGGTGTTTACCATCTTTTGGTGATTTTTCTGCAGCCTTTCATCTTCACTCGCATAGATCGCCATGTTTGGCATTGTATCTGTTGCTACTTCTTCCGCTTTCAATATCACTACTCTTTTGCTCATTCCTTGCAAAAAATTGGTTGGTTGTGCCAATTATGCAGGTTGGGCTGCTGTTGTTGAGCTATGGTTTCAAGGACAAGGTTGTGAGGACCATTTGCTAAAACAATCCACTTTTATTCCCATCGAAGATCAATCCGGTGGGGACTCATTTCCCACATATGAACCATATTAGTGGTGCCTTTTATTCCCACTGACGATCAATCCGGTGGTGACTCTTCTCCCACATATAGATCATATTAGTTGTGTCTTTTATTCCCACCAACAATCAATCCAATGGTGACTCTTTTTCCGCACATGAATCATTAATGGTGTCTTCTCTTCTTGTCGACACTCATCTTCATGGTGACTTATGTTGATTATGACTCACCTAGCCCAACATGAGTCAAACTTAGTTGCAATTTTTTTTTTGTGAGAATATGTTTTGATGTAACAAGCTTAAAGCATAGTAAGCTTTAGTTTGAGGGGGAGTGTTAAAATTCAGTATATGTTTTTATTATTTCTTGATTGTACAACATCTTAGACTAATTGTCAGTAGTCATAGTCAATACAACTTCTTAGACATTGAATGTAATTATTGCAGCATCATTATAAATAAAAGGTGTGTGATCTCATTAGACACAGAAATTACTCACATTTTACATTATCAGTGTCAACATATTGGTGTCACCGTCACTGTCATGCCTAGTGTCTGTATCGGTGCTTCATAGAACATAAGCCATATTTCGCAAGCATGTAAACTAAGAAATGGATAAAAGGGATTTCAACCAAACTAGGCCCCTTCAAGTTAGAAAATTAAGAAAATTTTGGATGATTTACTTAGTAATGCTGGTCAACTCAACCCAAAAGCTAATCATAAGCTGTTAACTCAACACAACATGAAATCAAAACTACTTAGCAGTAATCTAAAAGTAGAAATAGCAACATCACATGTAGCAGACAATGTTCACAAAGAGAAAATAAAGGAAAGATATCTTACCAATTCAAAAAGGGATTTCCAAAGTCAAAGTCAATCCCAGCTAGTAAATCTTCCACAGTTTGATGTGGCTCTATGCCTCTAGGAAGAAACTGCATAAGATGGTTTCTCTCATTTTCTGAAAGATGGGTATTCCAAACCTGCATATATCCAAAAGTATAATAAGAGACAATTAAGGAATAATTCCTGGACAAAACCAAAAATTTCAGTCTGTAAACAACAGACTTTGACCACAAATTTATCTATACCTCGTAAGAAAGCACTTCACTTAAATTATCCAATTCAAAAATTTCGTTAGGCACTGTAAATGCATCTGCCAATACTTTATGGTCATTAGCAACATAACTGACAAACGGTTTCATTTGTCTCCAACTGATACCAATTTGTTCGCGCTTGGCAACAACTCTTTTCTGGTTGCTATCCCATTCAACAGAGACATGGGATCTCATGTCATTTTGAACTAGACCCACATTCTTTCTTTTGGTCCTCTGTTGCTCTCTAGAACCATAACCAATACTGCTTGCCCCATTTACTCGTTTCCTCCTCTGATCAGCAGCCATTGACACCAAGGAATAATATTTCAGCAGAACACTATTCAAATATGAAGAAAAACAATATCTTCCTCACTTCTAACGAACTTCATCCATATGCAACCTTCTAAGCACCATAGGAAAATAATGTCAATTATACCCTAAAATTTCAAATCCAAGTTCCAACGTCCAGAAAAGTTGAACATAATTTTCACTAAAGGTTCAATCAAGTCGATTGCAGAGCTTATATCAGACACCAGTAAATGACAAGAACCCAATAAATATGAGGCGTAACTTGTAGGTAAAAATCAAGTGACAATAAAAACAAGCATTTTGAGTTAAACAGTGGAATCACAACAAGTGTGAGTGGCTCCAAACAGAGGCAATAAAATCCAGTTACCAGTTACATATAACATCCCATAAGTATGAAAGATAAAAGACAAGATAGTTATTAAAAAAGACTTAATTGTAGTTATGGTCTCACTATTTTCACCTTTTTACGAAATTGATCCCCTCATTTTAAAATCCTCCAGTTTGGATCCCTCCCTCAAATTTCTGAATGCAAAAATGGTGATGTGACGTGTTTTAAATGATTTGGCATACAACATGATAATGTAAAATCATCCCAATAGATTAATTATGTACATGTCATTAATTAAATTATAAAAATAAATACTTTCTGAAGTTGAAAGTGAAGTTTTCTAGAGATTTTCTTACAATATTGTAAGCATTGATCATTCCACTTCATCGAATTATATGTCCCGTTATTAAAAACATGTTACTCAAAAATATGAGAGAGGGACCAGAACAGGGCGATTTTAAAATAGGTTATAGAAGGACCAACTTCGTGATTGGGTGAAAATAAAATATCAAAATTGTAATTAAGCCTAAACAAAATAAATAATCTTCTCGTACAAAAATTAAAAAAAGTTTATACATTTACAACAAAACTAAATAAAGAATTGAGCATAAATAAACTTACAAAAATTCCTTTTTTCACAGGTTTACGCAGAACACAAACACTAATATTTGTAGAACACAAACACAACTATGGATAAGGAATTAACCTAGTAAATTTAACAGAATTACAATTCATTCACAATTTCAAGCTATTCACACAATCAAATAACCATAAGAAATTAAATCATTGATCACCCTAAGGAAAAAAAACAAACTAACTCAAATACGAAAATTAAAATTAAAAAAAAAATGAATAATTAAATTTACAATAAAATATCTAAAAAGCAAAATCACAACTTACAAATTAAATTTTAAAAAACCGAATTGAAGTAACCTCCTATTGAGATTAAGAGCAACGAAACCCTAAATTAAAGAGAAAAAAAAGAGGAATTAGCAGTGAAAGAAGAACAATAAGAACAACTTTAATCTGTGCAGTGAATCGAAGTCAAATAAAATTAATAATAATGAGGTATTGGAATTGGATTGTTATTATACCTTGGAAGGAAGAGTGCGAAAAATGATAACCTAATAAGAGAAAGAGAAAGAGAAAGAGAAAGAAAAAAAGAGAAGACACGAAGAGGAGGAAACACACAATTGGAGAGAGAGAGAGATGATATCAGAATCAGACGACTGTGGTTTTTCTCTACAAAACCGTTATTTTTGGCATCAAGCCACATGATAATCTATTCGGCTTAGCTCGGCTTGGAGGCTCCAGCTCTAACACGTGTGTCAGAGCGTCTGCAGTATCGTTCAAGTGTTATACCAGATTATACTTCATCATGTCTTATTTTAAATATCCAGAATTTTCAGAGTTTATTATGGGAATATTTTTTTTTTATATTCCTCAAATACAATCCTTTAAATCAAAATTTTTTTTTGTTGTTTTATTTTTTTTTTCAATAAAAAATCATTTTCTGAAAAAGCAATTTCTTAAAGAGAAATTTTTTTAATTAAATAAAAAGTCGCTTTTCGAAGAGACCTCTAACTCTAATTTTATTTTTATTTTAAAAATTGTTTATTATTAAAATTATTAATTTAATTATTTAAAAAATAAAATACTAATATTAAATTAAAATAAAATATAATAATAAATTATAAATAAAATTTATAATTTAATTATTATTATTGTAAATAATTATTATTATTATAATAAATAATTATTATACGTATAACTAAAAATTATTATAATTAAA
>JBBPBT010000152.1:12341473-12355254 GCA_037974875.1 Cicer bijugum | reverse complement strand
TTAAATTAATAATTTAATGTATTTCATTTAATTGTTATTATTATTTAAATTTTATTATCATTTAATTTATTTTTTTTTTTGAAAATTTTAATATAATATATATATATTATTTAATCATTTTAATTATAATAATTTTTAATTATTCGTATAATAATTATTTATTATAATAATAATAATAATTAAATTATAAATTTTATTTATAATTTATTATTATATTTTAATTTAATTTAATATTACTATTTTATTTTTTAAAATAATTAAATTAATAATTCTAACATTAAACAATTTTTAAAATAAAATAAAAAATAATGGAGTTGAAAGTCGTTTTCCCTGGAAATGACTTTCTATTAAATTAAAAAAATTTCCTTTTCAGGAGGGTCGCTTCCTCAAGGAACGACTTTCTATTGAAACGAAAAAGTAGAACAATAAAAAAAAAATTCAAAATGTGGCATTTGAGGAATATCAAAAAGAAAAAAAAAAGGAATATTCCCATAAAAAAAACTCGAATTTTCATCCTTCTATCAATTTTTAATTTAAAAATAATAATTTAATATATTTTAAATTATGTGATATATAACTTTATAATATAGTATTATTTAAATTTATTATTTATTTATATATTACTAATTAAATTATAAATAAACATTTTTTGAAGTTGAAAGTAGAACTTTTATAAGATTTTATTTTATGGATGTTAATTATGTTTATCATAAATTTAGTAAAAATAAGAGATAAAAAATATAATTAAATTTTATTATTATTATTGTTATTATTATTACTATTACAGTTTAATTGTTATATACCGTCTTAAAAAGTTTTTTATTTTCGGCGAATAACAATTATTTATGAAGATGATTTAAAAGTTAGTTTTGACAAAAAACTTAATTAATAATTTAAAGAATTGTTGTGATTGATTGATAATATAAAAATTATTTATAAATTAAAGTTTATTATTTTTATTAGAATTTAATTTGTATATGTTAGATTAAAGAATTTTGATTTTTATAATATGTATCTCTAATGTCATACATATCAATACTTGTGATGTAATAATAGTATAAATTTATATTACAATTAAACTGTTAGTATTATTTGTATATAATTATTATTATTACAAGTGGTCAGACCGACACTCGTGTATTTATTTATATGTTTTTTATCGGACTAATGTATATTGATCATAAATAATTGTTGTTGAAAATATTTTAGTTTTAAATTAAATAAAAAATTAGTTATATAAAATTAAAAGAATTGAAGATACATATTTTAAAGTATAAAAAACATGCACAACTACACGGTAGCTACCTATTTGTTTTGGTAATCGTATAGAAAGTAACGAAAAAATTGAAGAAAAAAAAAATAACACAAAAATAGGAATAAAAATAATCATATTAAAATAAAAGCAGAATTGAAATAAAAATAGACTACATCAAAATAGTTTATCCCTTTATATAATGTAGATGTATATCCTTTATATATATATATGTGTGTGTGTGGTTGACGTTTTTTATATTTGTGTAATGAATTTTATTTTTAACAGCATTTGCGTGATGAATTTGATTTGATTTGACAGCAACCATTTTTGTTGGGACTTTGACTCTAGTCAACCGGTTCGAATCTAGCAAGGTGCCGTAGATACATAGGCGTTTTATTTTATTTTATTTATGCAGTTTTCTTAAAACAAAAATATAATGCAAAGGTAATTAGTATGAGATTTCAATTATATTGATCTTTTAAGTCAATAAATTATCATTTGTAGTATTTTAAGATATTATTAAAAATAAAATAAAAAATACAAGAAGTTTGAGAGATTATATCAAATCCAAGATAACAATCTTAGACGAATAAGACTATGGTGAAGGAGAAAAAATATACATAAATATTTACATAAATCAATAAAATATATATTTAAGAAGATCAATCACATTTCTATTAAAAACATAACAAAAATAAATATAAAAAATTAGAAGAAAGAGTATCACACCAATGATTGTTAACAATGTGAAATCTCAAATTAAAATTCATACTTGTGCATCGATTACCTTCTCTAAAAATATGAGAGATAGTAAATATAGCTCTTTTAACTATTTCAAAGAAATTAAGACATCTATTTCTAGTAGACCAAAAAATAATGTTATTATTCCTAAAGTCATAATTTTCAATTGAAAATTAAATTCAAACCACATAAAGTGTCATTCATTTTTATATGTTTCAATAGCAACCATAAATCCTCATAAGCTCAACATGTAGCGCATTTGAAATCCTCAAATTCACATCAAACAACCCATAGAAACACTTGAATGTCTCTAAATATATCTTCACAAGCAGGACAGCCAGAAGCAGCCTTGTCAATATTATATTTAATCCAATAATATTTGAGGATGCCAAATTACTTCCTTGATGGTAGGAGTTTAAGGAGAATGAATTATAACTTTGAAGGAGTCGGGAATTTTAAACTCCTACATAGAATTAGAGATTATGCTAGAAGTATCAGATTTAGAGGTAGCAAACAATAAAAGCATAAATAATTTGACACATAAATTTATTTTGGTTCACCACTAACTTGGCTACATTCAGTCCCCTCATTCATAAGGCTTTAATCCACTAATTCAAAAACCTTGAATTAAAAATCACACAACCCTCCAAGTTAGTCTCCCCAAACTTTTGAGAAACTAACCACCTTGACTCTATAAGTCAAGTCTTCTCCTAACAACCTGACAATCCTAGATTGAAGAAGGAATTAACCACTTTGAACCTACAAGCCAAGTCTTCTCCTAACAACCTGACAATCTCAAATTGAAGAATGAACTAAACCACTATCGGGTTGGATACAAAAGATTGAAACTTTAAATGTATGCTTCTAACAAAGCTGATAATAATAATAACTCCTACACTCTAAGAAAAACACTTAGATAATATTTCTCATTGAACTCTAAGATGACTTTGGAATTTTGAGCTTGAGTTCTTCTACTTTTTGATAATCTTCTTCTTCTTCAGCTTTGAGTATCTATTTATAGTTAAAATTTAGGCTTCAATTTAGTCCTTGTTTAATTATGAATTGTATCTTGTTCATATTGACTTTGTAAATTCTTCAGATTAATTGTGTTCTTATTTTGTTTAGATTGAGTTTGTAATTCTACATATTGATTTTGTTCGTATTTTGTTTCAGATTGCGTTTGTAAATTCTTCAGATTGATTATGTTCATATTTTATTGTAGATAAATATTCTTCAAATCTTGACCAAATCTTCTTTAAATTTTGATCAAATCTTCTTCAAATCTTGACCATATATTTTTTTCAACTTGGTCAAAAAGTTTTTTCAATTATAAATATGAATTAAATCTTATGCAAGGTACCTGGGGGATAAGTACCGCATCCACACAGATCTCACTATCAATTGAGTGGTTAGGGGGGTGATAAGATCTTTTTTGTAACACCTCGGCCATTACCGTTATCGGCGTTGCTACCTCACGATCTTCTCGCCCCCTAACCACTCCATTGGAAATAGCGAGTTTTTTGCATTCCATGGGATTCGAGCTCGGGGGATAAGTATCGCCTCCACACAGATCCCACTACCAATTGAGCCACTAGCAATAATAAAATTATTAATGTATCTCAAAGACCTAATACCAAGACCACTTTCATTAAGAGGGTGGCAAATTTTATGCTAGGAAACATTAATTGTTTTCCTATGCTCAACATCACCAAACCAAATGAATTTCTTAATCCATTTGACAATGTCGATGAGAAGAGAAATCAACCAATAATATATGTAGAAACTATAAATCAACATGTTATGAATGACCCTTTTCACCAATTGAATTATACTTGCCATAAAGAAGATATAGGATATCCAAGCTGCAAGCTTAGCTTTTATACAATCAACAATTGATTGTAAATAAGAAACTTTGGGTCTTTTCTTGAATATAGGTATTCCAAGATATGTGAAAGGGATAGATTCAATAGAAAACTCAAGCAAATCAACTAAGATATTTTGTCTCCTAACAGAAACAAAATCTAATATAAATGGTAGATTTATAAGGATTGATATCCTAACCAGAGATATTGTTTTATTTATCAAAGATACTTTGGAGTCTAAGAACCTTGACAATGCAAAAATAAAAAAAATACAGTGTCCCCTTATTTGACCCCTTCAACATGAAAAGAAACCACCAAACTTGTCATTAACAAATATGGAATGATTAGCAGACATGAGGGTGGTGCTAATCCAATGATAGAAGTATAACTTTGATAAATAATGTTTACTTTAGAGTGTCAAGTGTTTTTCTTATATCAATCTTAAGAGCAAAATTTCCAACAAAGTTTATAATCTAAATCATATTAATAGCTCTCGAGGTGAGACAAATGCAACCACCAATATATCTATCTTGAATGAAACCTTTTAATGAGGAGATAAGATATTAGGCATAATAGTGGTCAACCTATCAGCAAAAACTTTAGTTGCCAAACTATCACCAATATACCTATCATTCTACTAGGATCAAGAATCTTAGAAATAAGTGCAACAATATTGGAGTTATAATTAGGAACAATTCAATCTTGCACAAAGAATTGAAGAATGGTCTGGAAAATATCATGACCAACCATATCACAATACTTTTGAAAGAAAAAAGCACCAAAATCATTAGCGATTGGAGCACTGTTAGGATTCATACCAAAGATAGCATTATTAACTTTCTCAAAGCTAGGTAAATTAATGATCATATCATTAATAAAATTATCCCCAGGGTGAGAGGTGGTGTCTTTAACCAAACTATTATACACACAATGATTGTTATAATTGAAGAGATCCTCAAAATAGAAAACAAGTCTGCCTTTAATATCCAAATGGTCCTAAATCAAGGCACCATTATGACTAATGCTAAAAATAGTCTAGAAGGTGTGTTTCATTTTGGAAATTTTATGAAAGAAAAAGGTGTTCCTGTCACCATGTGAATGTCATTAAATGTTAGCTTTTTTATGTCAATATTTCTCTTTCACATTAAGAGTTTCAAGATATACCAAGTGTATTGAGCACGATTAGTGTACAAATAAATTAGATAATTGCCACTAGTCCAACCGGAAGTACATCCAAGAAAGAGTGGACATGCAACCTCAAAAGTTTGGTTATACTAAGCTAGAAACTTAGAATATAGTCAAGAGACTAGTAGATATTCTAGTGCTTGTGAAAATCAATTTGATTTAATAGATAAAATCCTTTTGAGTGAAGAAACTAAATGTAGGTACCGCTTTGGTGGTGAACTATATGATAAATTGATTTTGTCATCTCATTTCCTTATCTCTTTATTTTCGTTAAAGTTGTTTTTAGTTTCTATCTAGAATATGTTCTTTTTAAAATAAATAAATATAAAAAAGCAATTCAAACTCCAATTTCTCGTATTTTTCACCTTCAACATTAATTTAGTGAAACGAGTCTTTACGTGATATTGCTTGGAAATCACTCACAACTCTATGAAATCATGGTGTGTGATGGTCGAATGAGATTAGGACTTTTCACCGTAGCATCTGTGAACATTTGTGACAAATAGGTTTTAGTGCTCTTTATAAAAGATATCTAGTTTCAAAATCAAAAAATTGGAAAACAAGTACTTTGAAATTTTAGAGTACCAAAAGTGTTTTCTTTTTCTTTTGGAAATAAAATTCCACAAATTGATTACCTTTTTTATAAAAAATAATAAACTTATTGAACCACTACATATTAGAAACATTCCTTTAAATTTTCAATGAAGATTTGGACTTTGTTCTCTATTCCCTTCATGTGCAAGTGAGCATGATATCTAATGTTATATAGAAAATTCCACAATATTGATTATCAAAATTTTGCTAGCTTTGATAGTCTTATTTGACATTATTTGTATTTCTTTCATCACTATATACTTCCTTCAAAAATTGTTGAGATGAAATAATATATATGGAAATAATATAGTTTGGTGATCAGAAAAGTGTTCAAGATGCAATGTTTGTTCATATATTTAATTCTCATTATTTATCGGGAAATGTATCAGGGATATAGAAAAGAGAAGAAAGCAAATTATGATTCAATTAAACTAGTCAAAGATTAGGAAGTGTTTGGATTAATGACTGAAATTAAAGTTTTTTGAAAATTAAATGTTTCTTAAAACTTATTGAAAGACTACCCTGTCAAATGTTACTTAACTCCTTAGTGTTTGAAAAAACAAACAATGCCTTGTAACATTAGTTAAATTTATTCTAAGCAATTGAGTATTTCACTTAGATCTTCCTCCATTCAATCTTTGCTAAACCAAATCTTTGATCAAGAAAGAAAAATATGTAGAACATTGAGGGTTTTTTTGTTGTTGGGTTTTTTGAGAATGAAAGAGAAGGAAAAAACAAGCATATGATAGTTACAACAACAACAAAATATAATTAAAAAAGATTGCATTCAAATTAAAATAAGTATTTAACAAACAAATAAACACAAAAAGCAAAATACCAAAATAGTGGATTTCTCCATTAATGTAAAGATCAATGCTTTATACCTGATTCTTATTCTTTGTATCTTTTCACCCATTTGTGGAGTTACTCCCAATACAAGGATTTGTTTCCTCTGGGCTTCAAGACTTTATCATCAAGTAACATGCATACAATTTATCATAATTGAATTTAAATGGGGATAATTATTGTTCTTTGTGTCTCAAAATGAGTGACTCATTTGCAAAAAGAATTTGTTCTAAAATAAATTACTCTTTCAATTTTTAATGTAAAATCAATTACTTTTTTTCAACACTATATCATTTAATTAATATTACATATTACATGCAACACTCTCAAATTATTATTTTTCACTTTACATTAATATGTATAAATTTTTTATTTATTTATACACTTTTTTAATTAGTTTAAAATGGCCAGGTGAGTAAGTAACTGTGGCTCGTGAGAAGGAGTAGTTAATATCATCAATATTTTAGTTTTAAAAATTTAGATGCATTTCTTTAGGTATTTTTTTTGTGTTTCCTAATTTAAAATTCATCTTTTGAAATTATAATAAAATTAGAAAAAATTAAGAAATTGAGGTAATCATGGTTGGTTAAGTGAAAACCCATATGAAAAGTATATAAGAAAAACACATAAGTTTTGTCCTTTAGTTTTTTTTTTAGCATATCAATATTTTAGTTTTAAAATATAGTTTATTAGTTTATAATAAACAAAATTTATTTAGGATGGTGATATGGATTACTCTAATGATCTTTATGATAGGAAATTAATTGCACACAAAAATCTTTCAACATTTCTATCTATTGAGGAAGAAATCCAACGAGATAAAGCTAGAGCTAACTGATTGAAACAAGGTGATAGAAATATTGTTTATTTTCATAAAGTTTTCAAAATTCCTTATGCCTCTAAGTAGATCTCTATTCTTAAATTTGGGGATGATATTCTTTGCGATCAAGCTGATATTAAATCTTATGTTGTCCAATTCTACCAACAATTATATGCTTCAAATAATGTTTGTTCTGAGTCAAGGCTTGTTTCTAGAGTTATTCCTTAGATTGTTCTAAATTCAAATGTCTTTTATGTTTAGACATTCCTGATTCAGTTGGTTTTGGTGGTTCTTTCTTTTAAAAAAAATTGGAATATCATTAGTCTTGATGTTTATGCTTTTGTGCGATAATTTTTTCCTACAAGTGGGATTCTTCTAAAGTTGAACTCTAATATGGTAGCTTTAATTCCCAATTTTATGGTGTATAAAGAATTTGAGACTATAGGTCCATTGCTTTGAATAACTTCTAGTTTAAGATTATTACGAAGGTTCTTGATAACCGTTTTGTGCTTATTTTCTCGTAAATTATTCTGAACAACAATGCTGTTTTATCAAAGATAGAAATATTTATGAATACATTTGTATTGCTTATGAGGCCATAAGCATGTTGAATTCCAAATCTCATGAAGGTAAGATTGCTTTGAAATTTTATATTTAAAAGGCTTTTGACACTCTTGACTGGAAGTTTCTACTTAACGGCTTGATAGAGTTTGGTTAATGGGCATCCTACTAGATAGTTTGCTTGTAAGCATGGGGTGTGACAACGAGACCATTTGCCTTCTCTTCTATTATGCTTAATGATCAAAATATTTGGACACATATTTCTAGTTTTTTTACTGTGGCATTTTAAAAATTATCTATAGCTTAGATTAATTTTTTAGTTTGTTTATAACCTTTGAGTCGAAATTTAGTTTTAATTTTATTATTTGCATGTTGATCTATGATCGTTCTGTAGGCCATAACTTGAGCTCTGGATATTTGATTGACGCACATGAGCAAGCGTTGGAAAGCTAAAAGTCAGAGCCATAATTTTTGTGTTGGAATAAAAGATCAATTGTGAACTTTAATGGGTCACAACTGCATATTTCATTATCTGACATTTTGTAATAATTTTAAGTATTGGGTCATTTGTTTTACAATCCCAAGAAAGTGAATACAATATGTTAAGAGTTTCCTTCTATTTTGAACCATGGTGTTTTCGGATTGAGAAATATATAGAAAAATAAATTTCTTTATTTATTTTATGGAAGGCTAAATTTCTTAGATTGATCCGTTGATTCAGAGTTTCGTCAACACCTTGAGGTTCCAGTTATAAGTTAATTTAGCGATGTGATTTTATTTCTCTTTATTCAATTATATTATCATTCAAATTCCTTAATTCTAATTTCAATAGGATTAATTAAATTAAGTTGATAGAATTCGGTTTCTATATTAATAAATTATAGTTTGGCTACACTTGATCGTTAATTGTAATACATCGATGACTGTGATGCTTAATTCAGTCAAAGAAACTAAATTCACATAGGGTTGATTACACTAGTTTGATCAATTCTAAAGTCAAATAGGAAAGAGTCATAATTTAGAAATTAAATCCGTTGATAGAATCTATGATAGGTCTAAAACTCTCGAATTAGTAGATTAATCGTTTCGCTAATTAGAGGATCACTTAACAAAGGATGTTCTCGGTAGGGGTATCACTGCTTTAGTTGATTTAGGACACTTGAAGTCTATGGCTAATCCTCGAAGTTTTATTACTCCATCTTATGTTCTTTATGCAGATGATATTATAGTGTTTTGCAAGGACACAAAATAATTTATAGTCCCTTATGCAATTGTTTCATGAATATGGTGATATTTCTGAAAAACATCTCAGCTTAAAGTATAAATTCTTTGTTAGGTTAATGTCTAGTAGACGTGTTCAGGATATTGGTTATTTTCTGGGCTTATCTTCTAGACCACTTTTGTTTACTTAGGTGTCCCTACATTTTGTGGGAAACCTAAGATATGTTATTTACAATCTATTGTTGATTGTATTAAAAGTAAACTTTATCCTTGCAAATGTTCACTTTTATCAATTATGAAGTGTGTTCAACTAGTTAAATCAATTATTTATGGTATGTTAGTATACAACTTTCATGTTTAAGTATGGTTGACTACTCTTTTAAAAAATCTAAATTAATAGTTAAGAAATTTTATCTGGTCAGGGGATATTTTTAGTAGGAAAATTATTACAATGGCTTGGAAAAAAAGTTATGCTCTCCTTTAGAAGAAGGGGGCCTTGGCGCTATTAATTATGTCGTCTTTCCTAAGCTTTCGTGGGACATGTTTTCTTCATATTAGTAGTGTGACTTTACTTTTTAAGGCTCAAGCTAATATGTGGTAACACTTAAATATATGAGTTATTTAGCACTTTTTAGACTTGAATATGAAAATCCTTAAGGAAATATTTTAATTAAATTAGTAGGTATATTTTAGTAAAATATTGATTAGATATCCTTTTTATTATATTAGACTAGCTAGTTTATGTTAGAAATATGTTATTTAGTGTTGATTTTGTGCAATGATATAACTAATTGATCAAGTCTGGGTAAAATGCTACAATATCCCTACAAGACAACAACAAGTTGTGGGGTCAAAACCTAACAACCTTTTCCCAAAGGCACAAGGGACACCTCACCACTTGAGGACACACTAAATAAATATTTCAATTGTACTTTATGCATAAAAGGACAAAAGAATACCCAAAAAAGAGAGAGAAAAGCAATTCAAAATTGTCTTAAATAAAGGACAACAACTTCAAACCTAAAAAGGGGGATGATTTTAACCTAATTTTTTTGTAGTCTCTAAGTAGACCTAGCACCCACCATACAACCATCATCACCATCCTTCATTTTCACCCCTATTTGGAAGCCATTGGAGCTAATTTTGGAGTTTGAACCTGAAGAAGGAGAGTTATATTTGATTGTTGAAGTTAACCTTGTGACAGTTGTTGTTGTAATTTGTACTTCTACTATCTCATTTGATTCTTATTGTAATAACTTCATTATTGTACCATTTCATTTTCACTTTTAAGTTCATTAGGAGATAAACCTTCATTAGATAAGAAACAATGCTTTTGTAAGTAAAGTTTATGGGTTCATATGTTTATGACATGTTTAGCCTTTATTCAATAAAGTTACTTTAGTGTTATATTTAAATCTAAAACTGGTCACTTTAAGTTTAATGTTTATTCTTTGAACTTGGATAAGGGAAATAATAGAAATGCTTGTTTAATATGGATTAAGTCAAGATATGAAAACCCTTGAGGTCACTATGTTCATAATGCTATAACACGACGTAACATTTTAATACCCATAAACTAAACTTATAATTGATTTGTGTCCTAAACTTGCATTTTAAACCTCATTTGTGTTACTTGTTACTTTGGGTCTTCATTAATGGAACTTATAAAGTTGATCATAATTAGATTTTAGCCACTACAATACTCTTGGGATCAATACTCTACTCTCACTTTATTACTTGTCATGATTGTGTATACTTGCTCACTTGCATTTTATCGCAACAATAAGTCAGTTACATATTTTGCAAAATCCTCCATTTGGTAACATGTTTGACAATTTATCTATTTTGTGTTGCTTAACAATAGTTGGACGATTGTAGCCATAATTCAATTAAATTGTGGCCAGATAATTGGCTAGGTTAGTCTCTCGTGGATAGACATAATTCATCCCCTCGCCTTGTACATTTCGCCAAGTTTTGGTTGATTGCACTTGGAATATTTTTGTTTGTTTTGCTTGTTCATTTTTTGATATTTCCGATGATGTATATCAGATTATTATCTTATCATTTGATTGTGACAACCAATTAGTTTGGAGTCTTACAGATTCTAGAAACTTATCTTTTAAAGATGCTTACAAAACTCTATATCTCATTGGTTTGAAGCTTAATTGGAGTAAGAAAATTTGGAGTCTCATAATTTCTCCTTCTAAGTCTTTTCTTGTTTGACGTCTTTTTCATAATAAAATGCCTAAAGATGAGCAATTATGGAATTGTGGGTGTATGGTGGTGTCATGTTGTCAGTTGAGCTCTTAAGCTTATGAAATTATTACTCGTCTCATAATTTCTCCTTCTAAGTCTTTTCTTGTTTGACGTCTTTTTCATAATAAAATGCCTAAAGATGAGCAATTATGGAATTGTGGGTGTATGGTGGTGTCATGTTGTCAGTTGAGCTCTTAAGCTTATGAAATTATTACTCACCTTTTCTTTGATTGTGTTTTTGCTACTCAATTGTGGATCTGGTTGTCCTATATTTTGCGCATTAAAAATGATTTTTCTTCAATTCCTTCTATTTTTTACATATGTAGTAAAAAATGAAGTTCTTAGGTTGGGTACAATATGCTCTTTACTATCATTCACATATTATGGGTTATTTGGTTTGCCCATAAGTTGATTGTTGAAGCGTCTTTATTGTTTGATTAAATGCAATATTGATGGTGGCTCTAGAGGTAATCCCAATCTTTCCGTTAACAATGTTATTTTTAAGAACTCAATTGGCGCTATTGTTGTTTGTTTCTTGAATTATTTGGGTATTTCTACATTATTTCATGCTAAACTTTTTGTTGTTATGTATGCTATTGAGATTCCCATTTTAAGCATTGGTTTCGCCTTTAGGTAGCGTATATGTGATTCTTAGTTGGTTGTCCAATCTTTTATTAGTTTAAATATGGTGTAGTGGAAGTTGAAGACTAGATGGTTGAATTGCATTTCTCTTACAAGACAAATGTAGTTCCATATTTCCCATATTTATAGGAAATAGAACATGTACGCTAACAAGTTTGCTAATATTAAATTTTACACTGGTTTTACTTAGTGAATTTTGTCACCGCTATGTATTTAGAATGACTTTTAGTGTTATTGGTATAGTCTTCATTTTTTTGTTTTCATTATTTTCTCACTTATGTTGCTAATTATGTTTGTACTATTGCACTGTACTATTTTTTCATTGACATTAACTTTGTCCTTTTGAGTTTTTCAAATAAAAATTCTAATAAGGTTTTGAACTTTTAATAAAATTATAGATAAATGATAGACAATAATTTTTAGGTGTTAACATAAATGAGATGTTAAGTCTATCATATGATAAAAAAAAATCATTTAAAATAGTGATAATTATAATTTTCACTGAATTATTTTTTTGGAGTTCCGAAACAACCAAATGAAGTGGTGACAGAAAGCAACATGGAACTCACACAACTTATACGCGAAATCACTGCGCTCCAAGGTAATAAGCAATGGAGAGTGACATTCAAACTTCTCAAAACATATAACTAAAAAAGATCAGTATTCAATCCAAGTTTCGAAATACTTATTCCGATCATAGAAGAATTAACAAAAAAAATATAATAACTGATTAAATTATTGCAATTTGTTGAATATTTTTTAAAATAAATACTTTTGAAAATTGTGGAGCGTTAAATGTCTATTTGAAATACAAAATATAATTGAGATATACTATGATACAAAATAGAATAAGATAAAATAATGACAAAATTATCATATTTTATGTTTGATGTGCACATGATAACAATTATGATGATATTACTTTATTAAATTGAATTATGTATTTGATACACACCTCACCATGAGGGATTTTTTTGTATATATCCCTATTTTTTTTAAAAAATTCACCAATATACGTCACCTTAAAAAATATATACCAATATGTCCTACTTTGACCTTCATGAGGTCCCATCCCAGGGATGCGACTCTCTATAAGGTTTTAATTTTTTATATTTTATTTTAACAATTGAATGATTGATAATTAAATAAATAAAAAATATTAAAAATATTTAAAAAACAAAGTTCTATTAATAAAATCAAACAAGATAAATTAAATTAAAAATAAAAAACAATGAGATTCATATATATATATATATATATATATATATATATATATATATAGTGTGTGGTCGAACATGACACATTTCAAGATATTGCAAGAGAAATAAAAACTCCATGAATTAAAAATCGATGAACAAATAATTCAAAAAAATAGAGGCGATACTTTTAGAAACCTCTGAAGAAGAAATTGTCGCAAACTCTAAAATGGGTTCATCAGAAAATGATAAACCTTTACAGTTTATATATATATATATATATATATATATATAAATGACAAAATTACTATTATAAAATAATTATATATTAAAGTATTTACAATATCATTTTTTAAATATTATAAATACAAAAATAAAAATTATTAAATAAGTAGCAAATAATTTTATACTTAAAAGTTGATTCACACTGTTAAATAAAATCAAGAGTAACTAAATAATTCTATTTTATATATAAACTAAATAATGATTTAATATGTATCATATGTGAATAGAAAGAATACTATAATAAAAACTTATATATATTATTAAAAAATTAATTAATATTTATATTTTCTAATTTTAAATTATAATTTATTAAATTA
>JBBPBT010000152.1:12314259-12339109 GCA_037974875.1 Cicer bijugum | reverse complement strand
ATTCAAATTTTATATTCTTTTTCCTATTATAGTACAATAATATTTAGAAAATCTTTATCTACATAATATTTAATTATATCAATTAAAAATGACATCAATTTTGAAATATTACATCTATTTTTAAATACAAAACTCTTTTAATTTTTTTCATTTCTATAAAACTCTATTGAATTTTTAAATACATTAATTATTAACAAATTTAATATTATAAAAATTATATTAATTATTGACATGTATCAATTTTTTTATATCCTATAATTTAGTCGAAAGGTCTGTATATATTAACAAATGTAGTATATTTTATTTATTTTCTTAAAATGACGTGAAAAAGTGATATTACTATTATTATTACTCATTGAAAACAAAAGAATAACATTAAATATTAACATTAATTAATTAGACTTTTTGTTTTCTTTTGATAAGTGACATTAATTTGTGAGATGAAATAAACTAGTGATTGATGCTGTTTGTTGCAATTTGTTTGGTTATTTTCTTCTCTCTCAATAGTCACTCCATGTAATGTAATGGAACACCAAACTACACCTTCGTCTTCTCACAATCCCTCTCAGGTTAATAAACTACTTCTTCTATGTTTATTTTTTATTTTTTGAATTTTTTAATTATTTTTTTTTTGTTTTTTTATGTTGTATCCTACAGTTTTAATTTTATAGATACTTTGATTTTTTGTAGAATTGTGTCCAAGTCTTGTTTCATGCTCATGTTTTACTTCACTTCAGTTTTAAGTTTTTTTTTTTGGTACAACACTTCAATTTTGTGCATAATATTCATTCAAATCTTACATTTTTCATTCAATTTCAGTTCCTAATTTTTTGAACCTTTCAGATTTGGGGGATTCCTATTATTCACTACACATAGGTATCTCTAGTAGTAAAATTTAGCATATTTCATGTGTTTTGAACTTTTCATGTGGGAAATTGAAATTGGGAATATGTGTATCTATAACGAGGCTCTTTGTTCTAGTTTTTTTATTTTTTATTTTAAATAATTACTGTTAGGAGTAAAAAGTTTTCATCTTTTTGTTGCAACTTTTGAAAAAAAATCAGTATTTGAAAATAATCTAAAAATTGCTTTAAATGAGAAGCTTTTTGATTAGCTTCTCATAAGAATATTTTTTTATAATTGATTTTTTTTTTGTTAAAAGTGATTTTCACGACGGTGAACAAACACAAAACAACTTCTGCATTTTTTAAAAATCTCTAAAAGAATGATTTTTAAATTATTGAACGCCAAAAATAACTTTTATTTTTATTTTTATAATCCATAACAAACAGTTATCTCCAAATTAAAGGAACCAATGTGTTTAGATTTTTATGGGTTGATTGATCTATAGAGCTTACCCTAGAAAGTTATAGAGGTTTCTCTTGTTGGTTTTGATGCAATAGCATATCATATTCACATTTATTTTGTTTTTTAAGTTAATTTTGGATGTTTTATTGACGGATGTGAGTCAATTGTTCTTCTGTAGTTTCTTTTTTCTCTAAGAGCTAAGCTAAGCAATCATCTCAATATGCATTCTTTTGGATTTTCACTATACTTTGGTTTCTATGTGCAATGTTTTATTATGGTATTGTCTAGTGTTTTTAAATAGCAGCGCTGTAGCGTAGCAGCATTTCAACAAATCGACATTGTTTTTCCATATGCTGTTTAGTTAAAAGTATTGTCAAATTGTGTGGTGCTATAGCGATGTAGCGTAGCAGAATTCAAACAAACCACTATGTTGCAATTGACAACACTGGTATTGTCAATTAGTTAAGTAATGAAATTGTATTGATTTGAGGTTCTCTGCAGTTGTCATGGATTAACTTGTCGAGGAATTTATTGTTAGCATATCAAAGCTTTGGTGTAGTATATGGAGATCTAAGCACATCACCTCTCTATGTCTATACAAGCACATTTAAAGGAAAGTTGAAGAACCACCATGATGAAGAAACTATCTTTGGTGTTTTTTCATTGATTTTCTGGACGCTTACGTTAATACCTTTGCTTAAATATGTATTCATCATATTGAGTGCTGATGATAATGGTGAAGGTATTCTAATGACATCAATTTTCCTTTTAATTTTATTTTCTAGTGGTAAAAGATTATGGACTGAAATTTCTGATTATGATCATGCAACTATTGTCAGGTGGGACATTTGCTCTATATTCACTGCTCTGTAGGCATGCCAAATTTAATTTGCTCCCCAATCAACAGGCAGCTGATGAAGAGCTGTCGTCCTACAAATATGGTCCGTCGTCGTCACAGATGGTTCCCTCGTCACCGCTCAAGATATTTTTGGAGAAGCACAAAAGGTCAAGAACAGCTCTGCTTGTTGTTGTACTATTTGGTGCTTGCATGGTCATAGGTGATGGTGTACTTTCTCCAGCTATTTCAGGTAAGGTGCTCTTGTAATCTCTGTAACACAGACACTTCTGATCGAACACATTTCTCGGTGTCTGACATCGACACATTTATTACATTCAATTAAATCATTCATTTTTTCTTCAAATTATTATTGGTGTCAACGTACCATTTTCTCACATTATTACAAGTGTCAAGTTGTCAGCGTTTTGTCTATAGTAGTATTTGTGCTTCATACCTTGTAATTGAAAAATTGGGAGAGTCTGGACCTTTTTAGTGTGTTGGTTTTGGTTTAATCCCAGTGTTCAATGCAAATAAACTGTTCCCAAGTTGCCCATACCCCCAAGTTTTTCAGTGAAAGAATTAGAAGTTGTCCTAGGGATATTGAAGTTATACTTATTTTAATTTTATTTCAAACGTTCTAATACTCACAGAATAAATAACCTTTGATATATATATCAGTACAAAATTCTTCTGGTTTGTTTATTATTATTGCTTTATTGATATATTTGAAATATGGGAGTGACTGCACTCTGGAGCATCTTTGTATCTATTTTGTTGTTGTTTAATTCTTGGTACTCAATGCAGCATATGAACCTTTCATCATATGAACCTTTGTATCTATTTTGTTGTTGTTTAATTCTTGGTACTCAATTGATTTATGAATTTTTCATGCATGCTCCATTTTCCTGAAAAAGTTTTTACAAGATCAATGCGTAACTCATTTGAGTTGTTGATCGTTATTAACATGAATATGATCTCAGTTAATAACAGTCAGCGTTAAACATTACCCAATGATTATTGTCATGATTCTAATATGAAATTAACTGTTACCCTGCGTCTCACCCTGCAGTTCTGGCATCAGTATCAGGACTAAAAGTTACAAAAACGAAATTCAATGACGGTGAGCCAATTTCCATTTCTTAAAGATATTTTCAGTTCTTATCATTGCTTGTGCAATCCTATAAAGAGATAAATATAATGTTAACACAGAAATTTCATGTTGTTTCTAGGTGAACTTGTCCTGCTAGCATGTGTCATACTGGTTGGCTTGTTTGCTCTCCAACATTGTGGAACACACAGAGTTGCATTTATGTTCGCACCGATTGTAATCATCTGGCTTCTATCGATTTTTTCGGTTGGCATCTATAATACAATACACTGGAATCCGAAAATAGTCTATGCTATCTCCCCACAATATATTATCAAGTTCTTCATCAAGACTGGTGCAGAGGGTTGGATTTCTCTTGGAGGGATACTTCTTTGTATCACTGGTATGTTAGTTTTTGACCTACAAGAAGTTATCTTATAACCTGATTGGTATAATTCTTCTTCTATTTTATAAATTTAATTGAGATTTAGGGTCTATTTGGGAAGGGAGGGGAAAACTTATTTTTCTTTTCAAAATTAAACAAACTATAAAATGTTTCTAAGAATAAAAGAAGTGTGATTGAAATGTTATATGATCATATATCATGTTGTTCTTTTTTTTTTTGGAACCCCAAATATAGATTAAAATATAGACTTAACCCTCCAAAGTCCTCCTTCCAAACAGCCCCTTAGGCTTTAATACTTACCTGGACCCCGCATGGAAGGACCTTTGCAGCAATAATTTATCCTTATAATTGTAAATTTAAGTGAACTTTGACTAACTACAAGCTGAGTTTTTATAGAGGAGATACTAAGTGGAATGATTGTCATTTTTGCATCTCACCAGGATCAGAAGCTATGTTTGCAGATCTTGGTCATTTTACTGCTTCGTCAATAAGGGTGAGTTTGTAGCTTGACTGAATTTTATTTTATGTATCGAATTTATCTTAGTTGTGGAAACTATCTATGAAGAACTGATACTAACACCGACACTGACGTTGACACGTCGACACCGGTAATGATTTGAAAAAATGAATTAATTGAATGTAATCAAAGTGTGCATGTCGGTCGGTGTTGGATATTGGGACACACATTCGATCAGAAGTGTTGGGTGTTACAGAGGAAGCTATTATTATTTCCTACTAGCAAAATAGGAAAATTTTGTACTTTTGCACTGTGTTTACAAGAAATTTCTTAACATTCTTGTTTTGTATGCAGATTGCATTTGCTTTTGTTATATACCCATGTTTGGTAATGCAATATATGGGACAAGCAGCTTTTTTGTCTAAAAACCTTAAGTCTGTTCATAACAGTTTTTATGACTCACTACCTGGTTAGTTATTCTGAGTTTCTGACTAGCCGACATTTGATACCGATGTCATAATTATTTTTTAATGAAAGAAATTTTGTTTTTGTTTTTTTAATGTTTTTTCGTTGTGGTGTCAGGACCTGTATTTTGGCCGGTATTTGTTATTGCTACAATGGCAGCCATTGTTGGAAGTCAAGCTACTATCACTGCGACTTTCTCCATCATCAAGCAGTGTCATGCACTTGGTTGCTTTCCCCGTGTCAAAGTTGTTCACACCTCAAAACACATATTCGGACAGATCTACATCCCAGAAATAAACTGGATACTTATGGTCCTGACACTTGCTGTAACCATTGGATTTCAGGACACAACCTTAATTGGAAATGCTTACGGTAACTTATTTAGTTAACAGTCTATATGTTTGTGTTGAAACTAAAACTATAGGGAGATCACATTTTTAATGGCAAGTGAGAACTAAAATACATAAAGTATAATAGCCGAAGCCTTATGCAGAATGCTAAGATGAAAAGTGTAACTAATGTGACGCCCTCGTAATGGAAACGTTTGACTTTAATCAGTTCTATTGCCTCTGTCCACATTAAATTAAAATATCTTTAGGTATAGTTTAACTTATATATAATGCTTGTGCTGTTTTGGTGAGTCAAAAATTTATTGTGTTTTTTTTTCTTGTTGCTACTGATTGTGAAAAGAAATGGCTGTCTTGTTGAAGTGATTGTTTTTTTCGGTATTTGGTCGCAGGACTTGCTTGTGTGACGGTAATGTTTGTAACTACATTTCTGATGGCACTAGTCATAATCTTTGTCTGGCAGAAAAGCGTCCCGATTGCTACGATATTCCTTTTGTTCTTTTGGGTGATAGAAGGTGTGTATATTTCAGCAGCATTCCTAAAAGTGCACCAAGGAGGATGGGTTCCTCTTGTCTTGTCCTTCTTCTTTTTGGTTGTTATGTATGTATGGCATTACGGTATTCGTCGGAAGTACAAATATGATCTACACAACAAAGTTTCATTGAAATGGTTACTAGGTTTAGGGCCTAGTCTTGGAATTGTCCGTGTCCCAGGGATAGGTCTCATCTACTCGGAACTTGCCACAGGAATACCTGCGATATTTACTCACTTCGTAACTAACCTCCCTGCGTTTCACAAGGTGTTGGTTTTTGTTTGTGTAAAATCGGTTCCCGTTCCATATGTCTCACCTGAAGAGCGTTTCCTGATCGGTCGAGCCTGTCCTAGACCATATCGAATGTATAGGTGCATTGTTCGATATGGGTACAAGGACATTAAAAAGGATGATGGGGACTTTGAGAACCATCTCATACAAAATATAATGGAGTTTATCCAGATGGAGGCAGTGGAACCACAACTCTCGAGTTCCGAAACTTCTTCTTTCGATGGGAGGATGGCTGTTATAGGTACCAGAAGCTTAGAATCAACTGCAAGCTTGGTATTTTCTGATCAAGAAGATGTCGGCGGTATCGACGAAAACATCCCTAGTAGCAGATCTGTAACCCTGCGACTTTTGCAATCTAGTTTCGATGATGAAAACCCACAAGTCAGAAGGCGTCGAGTAAGATTTCAAGTGCCTAACAATCCTGGATTGGATCACGCCGTTAGAGAAGAGCTTTTAGATTTAATCCAAGCCAAGGAGGCTGGAGTTGCGTATATAATGGGACATTCGTATGTGAAGGCGAGGAAATCATCGTCATATTTGAAAAAGCTTGTGATTGATATTGGATACTCATTTCTTCGGAAGAATTGCAGGGGTCCAGCTGTAGCTCTCAACATTCCTCACATCAGTCTTATTGAAGTTGGAATGATATATTATGTCTAGTTTCTTGCTTTTTATTACCATATATAGGTTATAAATACTTCTAGTAATTACAAATATTCATTGGAAACAAGATACTTGTAGTACTTCCATTTTGTAAATTTTACATACTTTTCACCTCTATTGAATGCTGGTCTTTCAACTTCTGTTTTTCTCTATTTTAAAGCATTGAGAAGGTGAATCCAAGGACATACAAATATTTCTCGTAAAATTATTAAGAATATTGGATTGTGGGAGGAATTTTCTGGTATTTGATATTTTTTTTAGGATTAAATTTTGAGTTTCATGATCATGTACTGTTGGTGTAAATAACTTTATACTGATAGTCAATACAATTCATTAATTGAATAATTATATTATGATGGAAACTACAATTATGTAGTGGAATAATAAATCAATGGTTAATATTAATTGTTAGGTAAATTTGATGTTCATTTTCTCTTTAATTTTTCTATATAATTGGGCAAGCTACCCTCCTTTTTAGTCATGTGATTGTTCGATTCTTATTGGTTTGCCAATATTATAATAAAAAAAAAGTTTAGATCCAAGGCTATGCAGCCATTGCATCGGATCTGATTTCTAGGACTCTTTGAGGACTCCCAATACATTATTTACTTAGATTGAAGTGATTATTCCATGGATTTGATTGTCTTGGTTAACTTGAAAATGACCTGTTACAGGCTGTCAAGATTGACACTAGCTTAAACAACTTTTTAGAGCTGAAAAAAAATATAATTTTCATCAGTTTGAAAAATAATTTCAATTCTAAGGAATTAATTTTTTTAGGGTTACCAAATCATTATTCATTGCAATAAGACTACATTCAGGGTTACATTTTTGTCAGCAATTTTGTTTCTTTTGATGTTTTTTTTTTCTCTTGCTTTTTTCATAATATCCTAAACTCTTTATTATCTCATTCCATCTATTTCTTTATCTGTAATAAATAATTAGAAATAATTTTGACAAAACAATAATTAATACTAATTTAAATTGTAAAAACAACAAATAAAAAAAGAACAAAAAATTCTTAGAATATATTACAAGCATTGTTGTTTGTGTACATAATACTAAAGACACCTTTTGTTTCTATATATAATATGATCTCAACCAAGTACAAAATTGATATATATCAAAACAACTATACCATATGATCTCAACCTCAGCTTTTACAAGAAAGAATAAACAAATAAAGATATAAATAGCTAATGAAAATCACAAAAACCATAGGTAAGTGTTGTGGTAACCCTCAAAAAACATGCCAATCCTAGTCTTCACTTCTTTCTTAATCACATTCTATTATATTATACAATACAATGAATGAAAGTCCTATACAATCAAACATAACGGCAGAAAAGACACACCAGGCTTAGGCCTTACAAAACCTAGTTTGGTCTGGTCTATTCCCGATCCTAATCATCAAACATAACTGCAGAAAAAGGGCATTTTTGGTATTAAAAAGCTTTATTACTAGGTCTCAACTGCCATGCATGATAATTCCCCTTTCCTTGAAGTGCCATAGACATAGATCTTAACCGGTTGGTTATCTCAGTGAATGATGGCCGACATTCAGGGTCACGTGACCAACATTCTTCCATAAGTTTCCTCCATTCGGGATCGCATCGGTCTGGAATAGGTGGTCGAAGAGTGTTCTTTACAATACCCCCTAAACGAACATGTCAAACAAAAGAGAAGCAAGTAAGTGATTGTTCTAACACCACACTTATACAACTTCAATTCAATCCTATAAAACACTTTCAAAAGAAACATAGATGACAGACTCTTGAAGTGAACCATTATCATGAAGAAAAGATGAAAAATGATAGTTAATGAGATGAATTTTTGAAAATAATGAAAATAGTTTTTTGACATTTTCATTGTTTCTAGAAATATAGAAAATTGTTCATTTTAAAAGTCTCTTATCTCTTTATTAATACGTAAAATTAACACAAATTTTAGAAAATGAAAATAACAAATATTTTCACAAAGTAAACGGACTCTAAACTTGTGACATTTTGGAACAACTTCTTTGTTCAATTTTGGCCTTCGACAAGAACACGAGCAACAAAGTTTTACGCTACAATTCAAAGATGTCGGTCGGTCACAGTTAAGAGCCTAAAGCCAAATAAAGCAGATGATAATGTAACCTCCAACAACAAGATTTCAATTTTCTTTGATTCTTTCCAACGAAAAATTTATTGAATGGTAAGAGATTTGAGCTTTCCTTTTAAGGTACATATTCTTACCAATAATGGCACCACAATGCATATCTGCATAAGGTTCCTCCCCTGTCAATAACTCCCACATTGAGATGCCAAACGAGAAAACATCAACCTGTCAAAGTCATTCCACAAGGTAAATATGAATGTTCTTATATCTTAATCAAAGTCATTCCACATTGAGATTCATTGATTGCTCTTTATAGCTAAAACTCATGAATGTTCTTATATTACCTTTTCGGAAACTCGGCTGCTATTACCATTCAACAGCTCTGGTGCCATCCATGGAAGGGTTCCTCGTACACCGCCAGATACAAGGGTATTACGTTTTATTCTTGATAATCCAAAATCTCCAACCTAGAAAAAAATAATAATAATCAACAAACAATAGATGTTAAAGTAACAAAAAAGTTTTATTCATATAATTACATATTTTATTGACCATGATATGACTGATATGGCCAACATATCAACCACTTTCTAGGTATCTCTCATTTTACAAGCCAACTGTTGACTTAGACCTAACCAAAATTTTAAGAAGACATTAAAGCCTATCTAAAATTTGTTGGACGACCTGCTATCGGGCCACTAGTGTCACACTCCATATGTCTGATCCAAATCACTCGTGTCACGCTCCAAATGTCCGATCCAAATCATGAGGGGGTTGTGTTAAGAATGCCAATTTGGATGAGATATTTATGGCATGAAAATGAGTTTATGAGTGAGAGACATCTCTCACCTTACAAGTTGGTTTTGTAAGGGTTGAGTTAGGCCTAACTCAAATTTAAAGAACCTTTATTTGAAAACCGTTTGAGTTTAAAGGATGGATAAAACACAGTTCAACACTACCTTGTGCTAAAATTTACTTCATCAATAATGAATAATACTCCCTCCGTCCCAAAGGAACCGTCACATTTAACCATTTTACACAAATTAAGAAAAGATGATAAATGAAAGAGAGAATAGTGATTTTACCAAATTATCTTTATTAATCATTGGTGTATTCCAATTATCATATAAATGCAAATTGGGAGGATAGAAAACTGGGAGTGATACACATAGTATTAATTAGATGGTACAATTGAAAAAAATAAATTAAAATTACATTGGAAACTAAAAGTGACAGCCTTTGTGGGACAAATTCTTTTTGCAATTCTGTTGTGGGACGGAGGGAGTAATGAAGAATGCATGTTAGCAAAAATCAAACTTCTTACCCCTTAGACATTGAGACTTGAATTTACAAAATTTACAAATTTAGGGTTTAGAAATCTCTCAAATCATTTCTAACATACAAGTACTATGCCGGTTTATGATTCTATTCACAGTTTGAAACTAAGTCTCCACTGTTTTATGAAATTTTTTTAAAGCACATTTTCATCAGAAAAAATTGAGCATAATTAAAACACAGCGACAGGCTTTTATTATTTCATAAATTTATTTTTATGTGAAACAAGATGAAACTTGACTTCTAGAACTTTAACCTTGCATATCGGTCGTTGGGGATCCCTTAGATTAACAAGCAAGTTATCACACTTCAAATCAAAATGAACAATATTCTTTGAGTGCAAATATTCCATTCCAAAAGCTGCATCCATGGCAATTATAAGCTTTTTACGACGATCTAGTAATCTGCATAAAAGTTGATATTTAGTATGTGCATTTATCCAGGGAGACGGGTAGCTCAACTGGTTTGAAATAAGGGTTTAATCAGGTTTATTACTATAAGGACCAGAGTTCAAATCCTGATGATGATAAAAAAAAGTACGCGCATTTATTCAAAAACCATATTCACAGAAAATTGAATATATGATGAGGCTACCTGTTGTTCTTGACAAGTACATGCCTAAGGGAACCATTAACCATATATTCTGTTACAGTTGCTAAGGTTCCACCAGCACCATCCGGTACTATTCCATAAAATGCGAGAACGTTGGGATGGTGAAGATTTGACAGGATCTGTGCCTCTCTCCAGAAGTCTTTTGCCTATCCAAGCCAGCAAACATTGTCAGATTCATGTGCATATTTCACTTCTTTTGTTTCAATAGAACAAAGAGCAAACAACTTTTGAATCTGGAGAATACTCTACGTATGAGACAGTCTCCAAGAGGATTAAGTATGTCCTGATACCATATTAGAATTTGGACTAGAAATCTAGAGCATGACCTGGCCCGATAGTGGTGACTTGATAGCAGGCGGTCCAACGAATCTTAGATAGGCTATGATACCATATTAGAGTTAAGTTAGGTTCAACTCAAATTCTAAGTCTTTAGGAGAATAAGTGTGTTGCTTTAGTTTCTGTAATAGGAGAGTCAGACTATGGGAGATGTTGAAATAGCGCATGAAGTAGTCTCTATCTCCCGATCGGAGACAAGGGATGGATGTTGCTAAACTAAGTCAACTCTATCATTGGTTTCATTATCCCTATAATGCTCACTAGAAAAAGATATATTCACCTTCGGAATGTTTTTTTGTTGGAAATAGTAAGATTCATGCATGTTTCTCATTGAAACTTCTTTCAGTCTTAGGTTCATGTATGTTTAGATTCATGTATTTAGGGAGTTGCACTTGTATTTATTTCTCCTTGTAAACATAAACATGTAAATAAGTGTTTATAAATATCATGGTTGTTGAGTGCTTAACTCCTCTAAAGCACCAACACGGTGTAGGACGAAGACACGACCAAAACATTGATTACATTCAATTAATTTATTTTCTCAAACTACTACCAGTATCGATGTGTCAGTGTTAGTATCAGTGCTTCCTAGCTTAACTCACTCAAGCACATTCAGAAAATCTCTTCTCCCTATTTTTTCACATTTTTAGCAGCAGCTCTACCTATTAATGCTACTCTTATCCCTCCACTTTGTTTATAACAAACAAACTTAAACCTATGTATAGATAGAGAAGTAAAATATGTATGTTATTAGTACGTAATAGCATGGTATTGTGAAAAACATTGCAACAAAGACTCACCAACCGTTCTTGCTCGGAAGATCTCCCTCCAAAGCAGCTCTTTTTAATTCTCTTGATTGCAACATCCGTTCCCCGCCATTTTCCATGATAAACAGTTCCATAGGTACCAGATCCTAACTCCATGAGTTCTTCAAGATCGACATTCCTAATGATCTGAATGACAAAACATAAAAAGTCGATTAGAGGAAAACTATATGATGAAATGCAGAAAAGCACATGGAAGCTGGAAATCATTTAATATAGTCACAAACACATCAATAATGATCTAATTTAAAATGATACACAATATGAAGATTTTAACAGAAACAACAAACCTAAAATCAAAACAGTTGCATTCACTGTGCATTCAATTATCTTGTAGGGATTATGGTAACATAGCAATTGATTTCAACAAGTCATGGTACAATTTCCTTGCAAAATTTGGAAACATTGTATCCAATACAATTTAGAGAGAAATAAAATGGTGGCTTATACTAAATCAGTATTGTGGATGGCGGAATACGGCAGAAGGCAAAAAATCTGCCATATAAACATGCTGGGCCTATGGCACCACCATGGCAGTTTTTCAAAAATCCGCCACACCATGGCCGCAATTTAACAAAACTGTACTAAATAAAACGAGAGGCATGCAAGCTCATATAAGCACTGCGCGACTTTCGAACTATTGAAAGAGAGAAAGCGAGACAAGCATATAGTGAGACCGTGTGTTTTAACCACACATCAGAGTCTTTTTTAAAAAATTTAAAAAATAATTGGGGAAGGGGGAAATTATTATTAATTCAAGCGACACTAACGATCATTTTAAAACCATCCGAGGAGATTTGAACTCCGTCCCTTGAGGTTACAAGTCAAACTCTTACCAATGATCTGACACTTTCTAGACAATAAAGGCCATAAATAAAAATAATGACAAGAATATTTACGGATATCCTATCCTCATTTACACGATCCTATTATATTTTCAACAAGAACATTGGCATGGCAATGTGGTACACAAATGCAACTTCAATAACATTGAATCGAATAGCGCCTAGGTAGTAGCATTAGGGGATGGACAATTCTTAATTGCCACATTTATCACATAGCATACCACCATGGAATTTTAACTGATCAACCATCCACATATGTATTATTTTTCAGGATGCTAATAGTGTTCTACAAAAGACACAAAATAGCACATTCTGTCAAAATATATGGATGAGAAATAAAACATCTAAATGAAATTCTCATCATAAAACATGTAAAAACCAGAACCGGAACATTTAAGTAATTGTCAACCTGCAAACCATATATGCTGGCCTCCATTTCTGCTATCGTTGCATCAGAAAGGAATTCATTCATGTCGGTTTGTTCGTCTTTAAAATCCTATAAATGAAAAAATTAAATATATTCAGAAAGCATAAAGATTTTTATCATAAACTCTAGTCTAATTCAGTTTTTTGTACCTCGGGATCAGATTCTGGGACGGTGCTCTCTACTTCCGTAGTAGACGGAGATAAATCACTTCCAACTTCATCAAAAACATGTGAAGACTTACTGGGTGAAGAAAAATCACCAGTCACATCTTCTACTACAAAAGATGGCTCTGCTCGATTGGCATCATTAAACCTTTCTGAATTTTTTGATCGTCCTGAAATTGAATCTTCAACTTTTGACAGTCCAGAGGAAGAGAGATCATGTTTAAACTGATCAACCATTTGATCAGTGGTTGAACTCAAGTCATCAAGAAAATAAGGTTCCTTTTTAAAAGAAAAAGTACTCTTGCTTGAATTATCCAGGCCATCATCGACTCGCAAGTTCAAACGCGGACATATATCATCGTGCAATACAGTAGGATACACACTTTCTGAGTTTACTGTTGAATTATCACGAAAACCTGTTGCGTTGATTTGATTCTGAGAAGGCTGGATTTGTGCAGATTTAAGAGTATCTGTATCAAAGGAAAACTCGAAAGTATGATCTCTGACAGCACTTTTGTCACGAAAGCTTTCTGCAAATTGAAAAATCGGAGCATTTAGATCGATGTTTCTGGCTGAAAAATCAATTCCTTGTTCACCATTCAGACCTTCAGCCAAACCACATTTGTTGCCATCATTCGTCTTGTCCACAAGGTTGTTTAGAGAGAAGCCTGTCATGCCTGACGGCAAAGGATGTGTGTCCCCAAACGGTTGTTCCTGATTCTTTTGCGTACTAATCTTAGCACTTATGTTATTCGTAGGGAAGGAGTCCAAAAGATGCAATTCATTCACAAGTCCCGTGTAATTGATGGTTGAATTTCCCTCATAAACCTTGTTATTATCCTTCTTGGGAATAGGATTCTTTTCTTCTATTATCATCATCCTTTCCGATATCAAAGAATTTTCCTGCACATCTTTGTCTACAAACCCGGATTCACTTTGGTCTGTTTGAGCAATGAGGTACTTTTTTTCGGTTAAATTGCTATCCTTATTAATAAGATCCTTCATTCCTACTGATTCTGAGTAAGGAGAAGTTGACATCATACCTTGCCGTCTGTGCATCTCAGATGACTCCACTTTCGGTATTCGAGGATGATGGAGGAAGGGATCGTGTTGACCCTCCATAAGACTCACTTGTGAGACACCACTAGAGACTAACATTGAAGATAATTGCGCTTTTTCAAGGTTCAATGAGATAGATTGGCTAATTCCTTGCTGTGACCTTGCTCCGCTTTCGTGCAACTGCGAATCCGACAAAGCGTGAGCCATCCCGTGTGGGGGGTCATCATTAGTTGTTCCATATGATTCGGCTTTTTGACAGGTCGGATCCTCCAAGCATGAAAGAGGATTTTCAGAGTATAATATTCTTTCCTTCTTATGCAAGGTTCCACCAAAAACTTCATCACCGTAACCATTACTCTGGTTAACATATATAGGACTCGTGAATTCCTTGCCGGACAGATTGTAGTTGTCGAAATACTGTCCATTGAGCTGACCAATATCACCATGTTGACCGTCATTTAACATAGTAACAGCTGCTTGTTGAGTGTATCTGCAATCAGAAGTGCTTATGCTCGAGTTCCCTGAGTGTAGCTGAGCAGTAACAAACGATGCATTGCTCTCAAGACTTCCCGCACACGAGTTGTTACCAAGCAATTGAACATAACCTGTACTAGAACCCGCAACTTGAACCGGAGTAGGAGAAATTCGCAAGGGACTTTTCGGATTTAGGGACTCATTCAAAATTCCATCAAAAGGAGAAGACACAATTGGGGGTGGTTTCTGAAAAGACGGAGTAAAATTCAAACCTGTACCCGATTGATTTGCTTCATTCATTGTCATACTCTGACCACCACCAATGTTTTTCTTAGTAGGACTAGGGTCTAGAATTAAGCCATTTAAAGCAACAACATATTGGTAATCAGGATCATTGGGGAGAACATTGGTTGCCTCATTTGACGATGTCTCTTCAGATTCACCGAAAGGAACTAAAAATATTCGAAGTTTTTGAGAACCTTCATGACTTTCAAGTCCATGATATTCCTCTATCATATTTTGAAGATCCTCGTCAGAGGAAACCGATATTAAAGCATCAAGATCCTCCCCGGGAAGCTGGTATTTTATCGTGTGAGGTTGACTGCAAATACCTAAGGTCTTATTCATAAGCTCTTCCCATGAAATATCGTTTCGAATCGATATAATGTGGGTTTCTCCCCCTACATATCTAAGCTTCCCATCGCCGGGCCTCGGTAAAATTTTCCCGCCGAAGCTGCAAAGAAACTTCATTTTCCCAAACAAAGAATCTTCTAAAATTGCAGAACCATTAAACCCGTTGGAGTGAGATCTTTCATGTCTATGGCTAGTACTGTGTTGATCACCAATCGATTCACTAAACGTCTTCCTCAAGGCACGGCCGCTTTCGCCTTCTCTCTTATGAGTTTTGATCAAAATGTTGGGACAAGCTGCCCCATTTTCCATCTCTAATGCCACTGGATGTTTCTTAGGAATAATAAAGTCACCTATATCAGAAGAACTCTCAGAATCCATTCTCTTCAACCCTAAAACTTTGGTAAGATCTTCATATCTCACATGTCCGTTCTCACGATTTCGAGATATATCAGGAACTGGAACTCTACCATCATGAACAAAATTTGCGGAAACTTTTTCGCCAACCTTAGGGATATTATTACTATGTACATTTGTAACACTGCTGGGTAATTCTCGGTTAGTGTATTGAGGAAACTCACCAATGTTAGAACCTAACAAGTTTCCTTTCTTATTTAAGGCCATGATAATTAATCACAGCAACTCAAACTCCTAAATCTTTTTCACAATTTGTGATAAATTCATAAATACTAAGTTTTCAATTCAACAATCCAATACCAACAACTCTGTGAAAACTGAAACAAGGAAGATAAATACTAACTGCAGCTAACAATTTCAGATCCAAAATCTTCCAACAACGAAACACAATCAATGATAGAAAACATGAAAAATCCTTACTAAAACTCCAACTTTACCCTTGATCATATGAGTCTTGGATTATTCACCAGAGTGATGATATAAGAAATTCTAAACCAACAAGCCAAATGAACCAAACTCCACCGATCCTACATCAACATTTTCAAAAACATAATAAAATTTATGCAAATCAGAACCAACAAAAGCTAAACATTTTCTTTTCTTGCATGCATGAATTACAAAACTAAAAAATTCCAAGATTAACAAAAAAATAAAAATTAACATTTTCAAGCAGTACATACAAAAACTTAACAAGGTACAAATCAAAATCCAAAATTTTCCAGATTTGAAAAATGGGTACCCAATGAAAAGATAAAAATCTCTAAAAACGAAAACAAAAATCACATAATACAAAGCAAAATAACTATCTCCTATGTTCAAAAGGTGACATACATAATTGGAGAAAACACAATCGAATCAGAGTGAAGAAAACTAAAATAATAATAATAATTTAATTGGATCAAGGAATTGAATTGAATTGAGATGATGAAAAAGGGTGAAGATGGCTTACAAATGAAGGTTCAATTTTGGCCATTGGAAAACAACATTGGAGAGAATTAAGAACAGCAACAACAACAAAACATGGAAGACATAACCATGAAAACAAGGTTAGATCTCACACACAGAAACTATGTCTCTCTCTCTCTCTTTGTTGCATTGTTCTTGTTCTTTTTGTTTCAATGTTCCTACGTGGACACAACATTGTTTTTGGTTCGAAATTTTCTGGGATGATGACAAACAATCGTTAGAAAAATAAAATATATTCAAAATCAATGGAAACAAAAATAATAATATAAAGTTAAATAACGCCCTCAAAAGACTCTTTTTGGCCACCCTTCAACTTTTATTTTCATAAATTATTATTCTTATTTTTTTTCTGTTTTAATTTATATATTATTATTATTATTATTATTATTATTATTATTATTATTATTATTATTATTATATACTTCCTTCATCTGGTAATATAAACAAAAGTGGATCAAATAAATCTTTCTCTTTTCTAAATATTAAGACTTTTTTTTTAAATTTAATTGTGTACTATTGAAAATGTAGAAAATTTTCAAAATTTCAATTGTGGTGCTAATGGAACTGATGAAAATTGAAATTTCCAAAGGAAATTGTATGGAGTGAATGAAAGAAAATTGCATAAACTAAAACACAGTAGCAATTGTGAAAGTGTTAAAGGGATAATTTTGTGATACGAGGGGCATAGAATTTAAAGGAAGACAACAAGGACCTTTAATTTATAGATTAAAATGAAATATTGGTATAAAAGAAGAAGAAGTCCACATACGACATCATATTTAACCAATATTGATGAGAAAATAGAAAAGAGTTGTCGACATTGGATAACACACAGAGACAATAATATAAAGTTTGACACAAAATGATAAAAAAAAAATGATGTGTAACATGTCAAATTCATATGACAACTCGCACACTTTTCAATGGCAAGATATGACATATGGTGTTCCTAGATTAAGTGGATCTTTTGTTTCCAATATGTGTTAGAATGTGTGAAAGAAAGGGTTGCAACACTAGTGGAGAATATTACTGAAGTGCATAAAACTGCTCGTTGTGACATGATCAAGAAAGATTGGAAGACCTTATTTCTAATTCATCAAAGTGTAGATCATAATATTTTTTAGAAGATCATGGCTGCTAAAACATCAAAGATTGTCTGGGATATACTTGACAAATCTTATGTCGGTGATGGCAAATTGAAGAAAGTGATGCTACAAAGTTTGAGAAGACAATATGAACAACATCAAATGAATGAGCCTCAAAGTGTGGCATAGTATTTCAATTGTGTGCAAGCTCTTACAAATCAAAGGAAGATATTTGGTGAGACAATAAATGATTTGGAAATTGTTGAAAATTGTTGAAAATAAGGACCTTGACTTAAAAGTTTGACTACATGGTGGTGGAAATTGATGAATAAAAAAATCTTGTGTTGGAACAAAGTTGATTTTTCACTTATAGTTTCGGTGTTAACACATTTTTTTTATGAGAACAATAAATTTGGATTAATGATTTCATTAAGTATGCAAAATTGGGAAAAGAAAATAAGAGAAAACGGTCAAAGAAAATAAGAGGAAACGACTGAAGAAAAGTCACTAGAGGAAGTGATTAGAGGATGAGATTAGAGGAACACAAAGTATACGCGTCTACCTTTGAAAGTAACATGCCTATAAAGGTTATGAAGATTGCCTCTGATGTTTGGGTCTGATGTTTAGGTCTGAAGATTGCTTAGGAAGAATGACTATGAAATTGACTTTGAAGACGACCTCTAAAGACTAAATTTGAAGCATGCCTATGAAGCCCTTGCATGTCTCTGATGTGCACAAACTCAACATGTCTCTAAAGAGTTCATATCATGGTATAATTAACTCTGAAGAGATTGTTCAAATCATAAATACAAAGCTCACAATCCGCTAATCAAATGGTGTAACACACTCCAAATCTACATCTAATATGTAGCTTCTAATATTGCACTGACTCTGAAATTACAACAAGACTATTTGTTTAATGCCACTAATTCTAAGTCATGTAATTCTGCCTCTGACTATCATTATTCAACAAACACAACATCTCACTCCAATAATAAACTCAATGAAGGTGAAAACACGAGAAAGAGGGGGGAGGGTTGAATTGTGTTTGCCAAAGTTAATAACTTTTTTATAATCTATAAATAAATAAAAAACTAGTCCGGTTTTGGTGACTTACTTAGAATAGAAGCAATCATATTTAGAGGCAACAAGCAATAAAAACACAAATAATTTGATACATAGATTTATCCTGGTTCATCACTAACTTGGCTACATCCAGCCCCTCATTTAGAAGGTTTTAATCCACTAATTCAAATACTTTGAATTACAAAGCACTTAACCCTCCAAAACAGTCTTCTCAAACAACCTATCAACCCTAGACTTTTGAGAAACTAACCACCTTGATCCTTGGAACTTTAAGTGTTTGCTTATAACAAAGCTAATAATTATAATGACTCTTACACTCTAAGAAAAAACACTTAGAGAATCGTGTTCGTATTTTGTTTAAATTGCGTTTGTAAATTATTATATTGATTTTGTTCATATTTTGTTGTAGATAAATCTTTATCAAATCTTCTACAAATCTTGACCATATCTTCTTTCATATTCTTTGTTCTTATAAAATACTTTTGTTATCATAAAAACTCGAAGTATAAAATGAACTTGGTTCCAACATTCTCCCATTTTCTTATGATGACAAAACTTGTAATTTTTACATTAAATTTTCTTTGTATTTCTTTAACTCCCCCTAACTTAAGGCTCCCCTAAGTCTAAGTATCATTTTATTACCACTTTATTAAATGTCTTTCTCTCTCTTTTATCATCAAACAAAAACAAACTTGAAAGTGAGACTTTTTTGTTTGTTATTTTGTTGTTTTTGTTATTTTATTTTATTTATTTATTTTTAATAACATGAATATAACATGTTACACGAAAGTATAAAAACTAATGTAAAACTAAACTACATTGAAGTTATCACAACATCAGTCATGTGTTAGAGTAAGGTTTAGGTTTTTCTTGATGAAATCAAACCTATCTTCAGGTAATGGTTTGGTGAATATGTTAGTCCATTGGTGTTCAATGTTTATAAACTGAATATTTAGTACCCCTTTTTGAACAAAGTTTCTAATGAAGTGGTGTTTGATCTATATGTTTTTAGCTCTAGAATGTAAGATAAGTTTTTTGGTTAGACAAATGGCATAAGTGTTATCACAATATATGAGAATGTTGAATTCTAGGATTTTGTAGTCTTCAAGTTGATGTTTCATCTAAAGTAGTTGAGGATGCAGCCAACTGCTGAAATGTACTCAGCCTCTGCTTTTAACATTGCAATGGTGATTTGTCTCTTATTTGACCAAGATATTAAGATGTTACCTAAAAAGGTGCAGTTGCCACTTGTGCTCTTTCTCTCAAGTTTATCTCCAGCATAATCAAAATCACAATATCCACTCAATTTGTACTTAGGAGATTTCTTGGAGAAAAATATAAGGTTGGTAGTGCCTTTTAGGTATATGTGGATTCTCTAAATAATAGTTAAATGTGATTCTCTATGGTTTGCTTGAAATTTTACACATACAGATACACTAAACTTGGTTTTAGGTTGGAAGCAGTAAAGTAAAGTAGGGATCCTATAATTCCTCTATAGGTTTTTTGGTCAAATTTTTCATTTGAATCATTTTTTCAAGTGAACAAGTAAGGTGCATTGGTGTACCTATATGTTTGCAATCACTCATCTTAAACTTCCTAAGAAGCTCTTTTGCATATTTAGTTTGATGAATGTATATACCTTTATGACTTTGATGAATTTGTATCCATAAAAAGAACTTAAATTCTCCCATCATACACATTTCAAATTCAAGCTGCATCCATTCATGGCATATAGTGTCATTAATAGATCCAAAGATAATGTCATAAACGTAAATTTGAATAATAAGAATGTCATCTCCTATTGATTTTCTAAAAAGTGTATTATCTACTTTGTATTATTTTAAAGTTATTTTAAAGCAAGAAGTTACTAAGTCTATCATACCATGTCCTTTGTGTTGGTTTTAGACTATACAAAGATTTCCTAAGTTTAAAAACATGATTTGGAAACTTAGAACTTTCAAAACCTAGAGGTTGTTTAACATAGACTTCTTCACTTATTTAACCATTTAGAAAAAGCACTTTTAACATCCATTTGAAATAATATAATGTTATTCTTTGTTGCAAAAGAAAGTAGGATACAAATAGCTTCTAACCTGGCTATTGGAGTATATATCTCAGTGTAATCAATGTCTTCTTGTTGACTGTAGCCTTGTGCGATAAGTCTTGCCTTGTTTCTGACCACTTCACTTTTTTCATTTAGCTTGTTTATGAAAATCCACTTGGTTCCAATAGTGTGCTTCTTTGGTCTAGGTACTAGATCCCAAACATCATTCCTCTTAAATTCATTTAACTATTTTTATATTTCAAGAATTTATCCATCATCAGCCAATGCTTCATCAATAAAGATAAGCTCAATTGGTGAGACAAGGATCACTTGCACCTTTAATGGTTAGAGTTTCAGGATGAGATGACTTGTATTTCCATCCAAATCTTCCATCTGACTTATCTTGACTATTTATGACTTGATGAGATTCATCCTTTGAAGATTTATCATATTCTTTTGATTTGCTTCTATTCTCTAATTTTTCAAGTTCTTCTGGTTTGTCAGCATCTGCTTCCTCTGGTTCCGGTAAACCTGTGCTATCATCATCTTTCTTTGGCTTTTCAAGGTTGTCGCAACCTAAAATTTTGAGTGTTTTTCGAATTCAATGGAGTCACCACCAAAATTTATTTTAAAATAGATAAAATATTGGGAAACTCTTCAACATAGAAAAAATAAAAAATGATATTTGAAACCAGATTTTGAGTTTGGGAATCAATTATGCGTAGGGAATGTATTAACACCTTACGACATCCGTTAAAATACGGCTACCTATAATTAATTGTGCAAAATTAATATTAACTTAAATATATTTATTTCTCCTTATTATTAAATATGAATATCAATTGTTTGTTTTTTAGATGTGATTTTGAAATTAAAGTATGCTTAAGAAAGAAAAGTAAAAAAAAGTTTTATTAATGTGCTTGACAAGAGGGTGATCATGCTCCTACGTATCTCTTAGTGCAATGGAGAAATCAAAGCTACATAGTTATTGAGTAGAAAATGTGAATGTGTTGATTGGTTGTAGTGACAACGTGTTTTGTTGTTGATAAAATAAAAAATAAAAAATTGTTTTTTATAAATAAATAAAAAGTTTGCTTGATTTAAATAGTTATTTTAAAATGTGAATTTTAAAACTATCAAGTTGTACAACTCGCATTACAAGAAAAACACTATTTTGTGGCCGAATAAAACCCTCACAAATTAGTGACAAAAAAAGCCCTCACAAATGCCAAAATTGAAATTGGTCTTTATTTGTGGCTGAAAAAGCCTCACAAATTTTTAAACATTTAACTGGATTTTGTGAGGGCTTTTACAACCACAAAAAATCAATTTTGTGAAGGTCAAATCCGTCACAAAGGGCTGACGTGACCAATGCATTTGTGGCTGCATAGGCCACCACAAAGGAAAGCGTACGTGGCATTTGTGGCTGCAAAGGCCGCCACAAAGGAACTTGAATTTTCTGGCCGCCCAGGCCGCCACAAAGGGTCAAGCATACCCTATATATATTTCTCCACTCCTCCTTCATTTTTTCACATTCAACTTCTCTCTAAAACCTCATTCTAACTATTTTCTCCACCTTCTCTCTACACAAAATATTTCATCAAGCTAGATTTAATTTTGGTAAGTATAAATTATATTATATATGTAGTTTTATAATTTTATTTTTTAATTTGATATAAGTAATTAATATTATTGAATTTTTTTTACAGTGGTTGTTAATTATTTCGAAGACTTGCAAGCATCGTACGTGAGTGAAAGCTTCAAGTCAGACGCTACTCGGCATCAAGTTAGTATTTTATATATTTTAAATTTAGATTAGTAAAAATATATATTATTTTTAAAATATAGATTAGTAATATATATATTTAGATTAGTTTTATAAATTTATTTTTAAAAAAATAGGAATGATGTTGTTTACATAATATATGATAAATAAAAGTTTCAAACACGGTTAAAATTAAATATATTGATTTTAATATAATTATTATTTAAAAAAACATTATTAAAATTGATGATATTATTATTTTTTGTTATACTATATTTAAATTTTAATTTTAATTTAATTTTAATTTATTTATAATTTAAATTAATCTTTAATTATAATTATTAATTTAAATATTTAATTGTTTAAATATTTTATTATTAATAATTTAAATATTTTATTTTAAAATTTTAATTATATTAAGATTAGTTTATTATATATTAAATTTAACTTATAATTATATTATATTTTAAATTTAATTTAATTATAATCTAAATTTAAATTTTAATATTATATTTATATTAATTTATTATGTAGAATATTATAATAAACTATTAATTTTGAATTTAAAAATTAATTTTTTAAATACGTAATATTTTGTGGCGGCCTAAGCCCTCACAAAATATATATATTTTTAATCAGCACGTGTTTGTGGCGGCCTAAGCCCTCACAAAGAAGGGAGTTTGTGGCGGCTTGGACCCTCACAAAGTTTCAATCTGAAAAAGTCAGTTTGTCCTTTGTGGCGGCCTATGCCCTCACAAAGGCAGCTTTTTGTGGCTGCAAAGGCCCTCACAAATGCAGCATTTTGTGACTGTAAAAACCCTCACAAATGCCAACCTGCTTCACACACTTTGTTGCTGCAAAAGCCCTCACAAAACTTTGTGACTATCTTATTTGTGGCTGCCAAAAGCCCTCACAAAATCCCACTTTGTGGCTGCTTCTTCCCCTTTGTGAGGGCTTTTGGCCCTCACAAAAACCTTGTTTTCTTGTTGTGTCGTGTCTCAAAAACTCAAGGAATAAAAAGATGTCAAATCTAAATTAATCAATTCAACAATATTTTGTTATTTTTGATTATAAATACGAGTTTTAAAACCCCAACGTTATACAATTTCGCTCAAAGATTAAAAAAAAGATGTCACATGTAAATAACCATTTTAAACTAAGTTTCATATATTTATTAATTTATTTGTGAAGATAAATTTTAAAACTATTAAGTCGTCACAACTTGCGTCATGACAACTCAAAGGTTAACATATGTCACATATAATTAACCTTTCAATGTTTAATTATAATTTTATCTTTATTTTCTTTTTAGGAATTAAAAATTAATACTAAATATTAAATAAGTTTAAATGATTCTACGAAATTAAATCAGTAATAAACACAAAAAATAAAATAGAAGCAGATATGTTAAATAGACAAAAAAAAACATTTTAATAATAGAACCAAAAATATTGTTTACAAGTCTGAGCTTCTTTCAACACACTTTTTAATTAAATAAGTAATAGAAACAAAACTCATTTTAATATAAAATAGCACAACGCAAAGTCAAAAAGGAAAATCGGTTAATACTATGAAATAAATTATGTTTATTGCTATTTCATTACGTCCATAATCATTTATATTAAATGACATTATTTACATTAAATGGAATAAATATAACCGAATATTTGTTACTTAAATGGCATAAACATAGGACATATAATTATTAATTAACGTGAAGGAATAACAGGAAAAAACCACATCAAGAAAAAAATGATCTCACCCAAAATATTACTCACATAGACAAGACAAAATTTCATATTTCAAATAATCAACTCTAGTTTCACATTTTAGTTTCCAATAGATTGATGTTTACATCTTTTAATAACATATAGTTTGAACAATAGAACAAACATGAAGAGAATGAGAAAATGCATCCCTTTCCAGATGCTAGTGAAAATAGAGGCGGCGATGGGCGATGGTGTGTGGTTGAATAGGAATGTGTAACGTTCTCTTGTCTATTTGATGTTCGTTCAGTTGTGTTGTTAAAATGGATTTGAGTATGTTTATGGTTATGGGTTGATTTGAGGAAGTAGATAAAATTAAATTATGTATTTTGTATTGGTTTTGCAGCAAAATCAATATACCTTATATAATTAATGAAATGAGTGCCTGATTTTTTATTGAGTATTCAAATGGTAAAAATATATCCTTATTGAAAAAAAAAATAAAAAAAAATGATGTGATTACTTGTTGGGAGAAGAAGACATACCAGAAGAAGGAGACATAATAGAAGGGAAAAAAAAAG
>JBBPBT010000152.1:12277241-12303649 GCA_037974875.1 Cicer bijugum | reverse complement strand
AAAATGGACTAAAAGCTTAAGTAATTTTAAAAAAAAAAAAACAATAAAATTGCATAAATTAGAGTTTAGAAAATTCAAGGTCTTACAATTTGCAATTATATCGTCCACACTGTAACACTCCGATTTTTAACAGCACGAGTGTATTATTTATTTTTTTTTAAACAAATTCATAAAAACGAAGAAATAAATAAGGGAATACCTTTGGATAAATATTTAAGTCAAAACACAACAACAATTAAGTTAACATAATTTACAAGCAACGGAATAGTTTTTGAAATATAAATCCAAAGTATTTACACATCAAAAAGTGGTACATGGAACCCATCGAAAATAAAATGTCAAGCTGACAATATTGGTATGGGTACAGTCTTCCAAATTAAAATAAACACATCCCAAAAGAAAGACGTCTAGTCCCTATACATCAACATAATCTGATCATTCTACAAAAAACTATACATCCCGAGTGATCTTCACGCGCCCCGCAAGATCCTCCTAACACAGCTCTAGTCAAGTGTGTCCAACTACATTCCCATCCACAGGGCACCAACTGGTAGGATGGTCCTGGTTCTCATATGAGGGCAAATCCCAGATTTCCACAATAGTTGTAAATGGTCACCAACCGAAATTAACAATTAACACATAACATTTAAGTTTTTAAATGCACAAAATAACCTTTCAACTTAGCATGCACCTTAAAAGGGTTTCCATATGCCAAACATGCATAAACAAGGTTGAAAAATGAAGTTTTTAACAAAACAGGACTGTTTTATTCGAATACAACATCTTTGTATTCGAATACAAGGCTGTTTCAACATTCAGCAGCAAAAACAGCATGTATGTATTCGACTACAACAGTCTGTATTCAACTACACAGTAAGTCAGTGGCAAAAACAGCATGTCTGTATTCGAATACAGCTTGCTGTATTCAAATACACATCAGACAACAGCAGAAAAACAACAAAATTCAGCAAAATTCAGCTTTTTAAAGGGTTTCGAAACCAATCAACACTTACACACAAATCTAAACAATTACACTTAACAATTATAGCGCAATCACCACGACATCTTGAGTTTCGAAATGGTTTTGCAATCAATCACACTTGCAAACAATTCCAAAACATCCACACTTGGCAATTATAAAACAATCACCACGACAACTTAAGTTTTGAAAAGGTTTTGCAATCAACCACACTGACACGCAATTCCAAAACATCTACATTTGGCAATTATAACACAATCACCATGACGACTTGAGTTCAAACACTCAATCATAATCTTAAATCAAACATGACTCGTGTGCGAAGCACCCTAATGCAATGCGTATAGGCCAAAATGCATGGACTCGGAATTCCAAACCAAAACCCTCATCGAAGGGTTGTAAATCATAATTGTACTGCTTATCACAGGCCGAAGTACTAAATTACCAAAGTGCTACCTATCACAGGTCAACATGATTTACTAAACACGTGCAGTCTATCGCAGACCTTACACGACGTGACAATCTCCATGGAATCATCTTGTGGCCCATCCGGTCACCATGTACTATGAAATGCATGAACATACTCTGACTCTATCCACGACAATTGTTAAGTAAATGCAGTTATTAAAAGATTCCCCATTTTTAATACCCGTATAACTCTAACAGTTCGGACGACAATCATTAAGTAAATGAAGATATTAAAAGATTCCCCATTCTTAATACCCATTTAACTCTAACAATTCGGACACAATCATTAAGTAAATGCAGATATTAAAAGATTTCTCATTCTTAATACCCATTTAACTCTAACAATTCGGACACAATCATTAAGTAAATGCACATATTAAAAGATTCCTCATTCTTAATACCCATTTAACTCTAACAATTCGGACAACAATCATTAAATAATTAAATGCATATATTAAAAGATTCTCCATTCTTAATACCCATTTAACTCTAACAATTCGGACGACAATCATTACGTAAATGCAGATATTAAAAGATTCCCCATTCTTAATACCTGTTTAACTCTAACAATTCGGACGAAAATCATTAAGTAAATGCATATATTAAAAGATTCTCCATTCTTAATACCCATTTAACTCTAACAATTCAGACAACAATCATTAAGTAAATGCAGATATTAAAAGATTCCCCATTCTTAATACTCATTTAACTCTAACAATTCGGACGACAATCATTAAGTAAATGCAGATATTAAAAGATTCCCCATTTTTAATACCCATTTAACTCTAACAATTCGGACGACAATCATTAAGTAAAAGCAGATATTAAAAGATTCCCCATTTTTAATACCCGTCTAACTCTAATGATTTTCACGATAAACATTAAGTAAATGTAGATATTAAAAGATTCCTCATTTTTAATACTCGTTTAACTCTAATGATTTTCAAATTCCACACAGAACATACTCAGACATATTGTCAAATTCAATCCACAATTCACACCATATCACATCAATTCATTTTTCCACAAAATCCACACAAAACACATCTCAAAATTTATAAGTATTAGTTACGAGCACGTCAAATACGACAACCACAAATCATTACAACCCACCACTCAAACATATAAAATTTCATTTCCTCAAAACCACACATAAATGAGTTAAATTCATTTTCCATGAAACACTCATCAATATCACCAAAAACCCAACTCTAAAATTTCACCCATAAAAGCATTAAATTCATTTTCCCCAAATCAACACTTCAACCCTAACAAATTTCTTTTCCACACAACCACAGATAACTCCCTAAATGCAAACTAAAAGTTTGGAAGGAGCCTTTACCTTAACGATAGCTTTAACGAGCGACTACCGTACCGCGAACAATTATAATAAAATCTCCGTTCACGACGTCGCTACCAAAGTTTGTTCACTAGCACCATAGCATGGTGATGAGCAACTTTCTCTTCTATCTCTTCGCGAAACGAAGCTTAGATCTAGACGAAACATGGAGGTTTGTGTTTGACGGTTTTAAAAAACACCAACACCGTTTCTCTTCGTTTTCGAATCAAAGAGAAAGAATGAAGCTGAGAAATCCTTGTCTTCTCACCCCCCAAGCCATGGGTTTCTCTTCTTGAAACAAAAGGAAGAAAAAGCAAGGAGAAGCAAGAAGGAAGAAAAGGGCGAACTCGCGAGGCAGGGAGGGAAATGCTTCTGTTTTCATTCCTTTCTGTTCTTCTTCTTATTCCTTTCTAACATATATACATATACATAACTTATAATATTACTAATAATAATAATAATATAATATATATATATATATAATAATTAAACATAAACCAATAAATATCTAAATATCTAAATATTTTAAATATTTATGAAAATCATCACTTCTCAAACCATTTTGATAAAAATATCTCCTCTCATCACAACTCAATTGACAGATAAAATTTTCTATAAATAGAGATATTTTTAACAAAATTGTTCGGTATTAAATTCTTTGTAACGTAAATAAATTATTCTCCAACAAATTATTTTAATCCAATTTCAAAAAATATATTATTGGCATTTAACTCATTAAATACCAAAAACAGGGCTATCTGCCTAAGAACTCAACACAAAATACCCTAAAATTATATAATTTAGGATTTAAAATTTAGGGTCTTACACACACAAACATCTATCTCCTTATGCATAATATTGTTAAACAAAGTTACCATTATTTAATAGGTTTCCCCATTATTATTTAATCCAAATGACATCACTTTATAGCAGAAATTTCTCTATTGTGTGATGAATGTAGTTTTTGTCCATATCCTCGGGAGCCATCTTGATTTGATTGTATCCTGAGAAACTATCTATTAAGGAGAAAACAAAATATTGAGCCATGCTAGCTACTAGGAAATCAATATGAGGTAAAGGAAAATCATCTTTAGGACTGAATTTATTTAAATCCCGATAATCAACACACATTCAGACTTTTCCATCTTTTTTTTGGAACTGGGACAATATTAGCAACCCATTAAGGATATTTTGCCCGAGCTAAGAAACCAGCAACGAATTGCTTCTTGACCTCTTCTCTGATTTTAAGTGATATACCAAACCCCATTCTCCTCAGTTTTTGTTTAATTGGAGCATATTTAGGCTTGAGCTAACTTGTGTTCAACTATGTTAGTATCTAGCCCAGACATATCCTGATTTGACCATACAAAGACGTCCACATAGTCAAATAAAAGTTTAATCAAATTTTCTCTTTCACTTTATTTCATAGACATACCAATTTTAATTTTTTTTCTTATCATATTCGTTCCCCAAATTGATCACCTCAATAGGTTCTTGATGGGGTTAGATTATCTTAGCTTCTTGTTCTATTAGCCTTTGTAGTTCTGGGAGAAATTCACATTTGTCTTCACAATCCTCGTCAGCTTGACTAATTGGATGTTCAAAATTATAAGAATGGGTTATAGCGCTACTAATTTCAACAGATTCATTTTTGAATATGCATTGTTTAAATTAAGAAGAAAAAGGAAAAAGAAAATATGAAAAATGATTGTCATTTGAAGATAGAAAAGAAGAAGAAAAAATGGTTGAAGAACTAAAAAATGCACTTATTGATAATAAGTACGAAATTTGATATACATGTCCCCTAGTATGTTATCCTTATAGCCTTGGGAATAACAAAAGGAGTTCAACTACATAATTACTTTGAATATGAATTAACAAACACAAGAAACTTGATGATCTTCCAATTATTGAGACTAGTGTTTGGAGGACAAGGGTACACTAGCTTGAGGGTATCATCATCAACATGATCTTCTTCTGCAACAACCACCTAATCAACATATATTATTCTGACGCTTTGTAAGGTTTAGTGAATGTCACAAATTGCAATTTTATATCAACTCAGTGCTCGATTTTCTAGATGAGTTGTCCTACTTTCCATTTTTTCTCTCACAACCCTTTCCTTATCAGCTTTGGCAGGTAGATATCCTAAACCAAACATATCGTTCTTTTCTGGTATTTCTTTTAATTTCTCCAATTTAACAAAAACACCTCATTCCAACATGGATTTGGTAGATTTCAATGATGTGATAGATGGTTTTGGTTCCTTTAAGTGAGACCCTTCACCCATGAAGACAACATTTTCGATTTTTAGTGCTTGAAAGGAAGTTTCTATGGTTTCCTTCGTGTCTTCGATGTAGTCCATAGAAGATAGATGACTCATTACCATATCTTCTTCTCTATATATTTTACCAGAGGTTTCATTGTTCTCATAACTACCATTGAATTCTAGAGTATGTCACGGGAATTGGGTCAAAATGGGTTATCTTATATTCTCGATGGAATGGTGGTTTATATTGATTCGGGTTTGGATTTTTGTCTTGTTGGGAAAACGTGATAAGTGATGATTGGACCAGAGGTGGTTGATAATAAGGTGCCTTGAAAGGTGGTATTGAGGTTATGGAGCTTGTGAGGTTGCAGCCACATATGGATATGGAATGTAAGGAATTTAGGGTATCGGGGACTGGAAATTTGGGGGTCGATAAAAATTCATGGATGGAAAATAGGAGACTCTTAGGTTTACTATTACAGCATTGGCATCCCCTTCTTTCTTTTTTGTGAATCCAATTTGGGGTTTATTCACACCACTTGTTGCTCATACAACCTTACCACTCCTCATCCCACTTTCTATTTTTTCTTCTATCATGACCATGTCAAAAATTATGATATACTCCCAACCATCATATCATAAAAAGACGACTAGAGAGTATCCATAAACATATCAACCATTTCCCTTTCAGAGAAAAGATGATATACTTCTGATGCCACTTCTCTCCACCGTTGTGCATATTATTTGAATGTTTCATTGTCTTTTTTCAACGAATTTTGCAACTGCATCTTGTCAGGTGCTATGTCAATGTTATACATGTATTATTTCAAGAAGGCATCAACCAAGTCTTTCCATGAACGAATTCAATTTCACTCGAGATGCATATACCAACTTAATGATGCCCCACTCAAACTGTCTTGAAAACATGAATGAGAAGTTTGTTATTATAAGCATAAGAAGTTTTTTTCTGCAATACATGGTCATATGATTTTTAGGACATGTGTCACCTTTGTATTTCTCAAACTCAAGTATTTTGAATTTTGAAGGGATAACCACATGGGGAACCAAACACATGTTTTGCTCTTATTTTGGAATATTAATTGTGCAAAATTAATATTAAGTTAAATATATTTATTTATCCTTATTATTAAATATAAATATCAATTGTTTGTTTTTTGGATGTGATTTTGAAATAAAAGTATGCTTAAAAAAGTAAAGTAAAAAAAATAAAAAAATAATTAATGTGTTTGACAAAAGAGTGATCTTGCTTCTACGTATTTCTTGGTGCGATGGAGAAATTAAATTTACATAGTTTTTTAGTAGAAAATGCATATGCGTTGATTGCTTTTAATGACAATGTGTTTTTATTGTTGATAAAATAAATAAATAAATAAATTATTTTTTACGAAAAGAGAGTTTGGTTGATTTGAATAATTATTTTAAAATGGGAGTTTTAGGATTATTAAGTTGTACAACTTGTGTTTTCAAAATTCAAGAAATAAAAAGATGCAACATCTAATTTAATTAATTATGTTTATAATTAGTTATATTAAATGAAATTATTTATGTTAAATAAAAATAAATGGAATTACATCCATAATTATTATTTAAATGGCATAACATGATGCCAACATATAATAATTAGTTAACGTGGAGATAGAAATAACATGACGAAAGCACAACGATCACATTCAATAGGTTATGAGCCAACAAGTCGTGTCTTTCAAGGCAAAACATCTTAGGCAAAGAGCAAAACATGGGTTTTAAACTTTACAAACACAAGAAAAAAAAGTTATCTCAACCAAAACATCACTCACACATACAAAACAATATTTCATTTTTCAAATAATCAACTCTAGTTTCAAATTTTAGTTTCCAATGGAATGATATTTACATCTTTCAATAATATAAAATTTAAACAGCATAACAAACATGAAGAGAATGAAATTCATGTCTTTCAAGATGCCGATTAAAATAAGGGCGACAGTGAGTGGCGGTGTACGGCTGAATACGAACGTGCAACAGTTCTCTTGTCTATTTTATTATTTGTGTTCATTTTGATCGATTGTGTTGTTAAAATGAGTTTGAGTATGTTTATGGTTATGGGTTGATTTGAAGAACTAGGATGGTGAATTTTTCGATTTCTTTAACTTTTTTTTTTGCAATACTCTCTATTTTCTTTGTTGATTTCAGAAAGAAAGAAGAAAAAAAACTTTAGGTTTAATTGCACTTTTGGTTCCTCTATTATAGGTGAAAATTGAAAGTAGTTCCCCCATTTTGTTTGTCCCCAGTTTTAGTCCCCAAACAAAATTTGATGTCAAATCATGATGAGTTGTCATTTTTTAATGACGTGTCAATAAATAGCTGACGTGACAGACGCTTACGTGAAATAAATTTATTATTATATTATTTTTGATTAAAAAAATAATTTTTATTTTCAAAAATCATTTTAATAATTGTGAAATATTTTTAAAAATATAATTAAATTGTTAATATTATATTAAAATAAAATGAATCTGCAGAACCCTAACAATAATCAAAAGCCCCAAATCATCCAAATCATCTAAATCAGCCAAAGAATATTTCTTGAATATCCAACACTCCTGCAATAAATCATGACATATCTTAGCTGATGCCAACTCAAAGTTGGAATATGTTTCCCCTTCATAGAAGTTTATTGATCCTTTTTCTCTTATGATCTAATTGTTGGGTTAAGCATGATTTCTTGTTCCAAATACTCATTCTGATCACAGTGTGTGTCACATACTGCTATGATATTTCAGGGGTTGCAAAGGCAAGTATTATATCCATTCCCAGTCCAGATTGCGTCCCTCCAATATCCGAGCATGATCACGGGACTCCTACAGCGCTACAGGTTGACAATACTGGAAAGTTACCAGTTGAGCATTTTGACCCGCAAATGTATATCTTGGATCATTTTTTTATTCTTTTGAAAACACATAGCTTTGGATTCAAAGATTTGGGGCTTTAGGGTTCAAAGATTTGGGACTTTTGATTTGGATTCAAAGACATGCTCATATGATTTTGATGATTTGGATGATTTGGTGATTTGGATGATTTGGGGCTTTTGATTATTGTTAGGGTTCTGTAGATTCATTTTATTTTAATATAATATTAACAATTTAATTATATTTTTAAAAATATTTCACAATTATTAAAATGATTTTTGAAAATAAAAATTATATTTTTTAATCAAAAATAATATAATAATAAGTTTATTCCACGTAAGCGTCTGCCACGTCAGCTATTTATTGACACGTCATTAAAAAATGACAACTCATCATGATTTGACATCAAATTCTGTTTGGGGGACTAAAATTGGGGACAAACAAAATGGGGGAACTACTTTCAATTTTCACCTATAATAGGGGGACCAAAAGTGCAATTAAACCAAAACTTTATTTTCTATTTTCTGATTTTTCTCTTCCAAAAAGTAGAACTCCCTCATTTTTTTCTTTATCTTAACTTATAGGCTAAAATGATGAATGTTTGTGTTCATAAGATAAATTAAATTCTGAATTTTGTATTGGTTTTGCAGCAAAATCAAACAACCTCCTACAATTAAGGAAATGAGTGAGTAATCTTTTTTTATTGAGTATTCAAATGGTAAAAATATATCCTTATTAGGAAAAAAAATTAAAATAAAGAATGTGATTGCTTGTTGGGAGAAGAAGATATATCGGAAGAAGGAGACATACTGGATTGGAAGGAAAAAAGAAAGTAAAAGAGTTTTTATTTATTTATTTATTTTATTTAATTTTTTAATTTTTGTGTGTAATGTAATAGGAACACGTATGTAAATATGGACTCAAAATTAAGGAAGATATGTAAAATAATGATTTTTTTAGATTTTATAATAATAATAATAATAATAATAATAATTGCATAATATATTATTCCTAATTTAAAAAAAAAATGATTTTTAATTGGTCTAACAAAATTGAGGGACTACAAAGATCGAGTTATTTGTCATCAAATTTAACATTTATGGATTCTTCCACAATATAAGTTTCCCTATTAAATACTCTGTAAGTTTTAAATCTTTCAGAGTATCAAATGAAAGTACACTTTTGAGATCTAGAATCAAATTTACCTAAGTTATCTTTAGTGTTCAACATATAACATGTAGAACAAAGTTGTTTAAAACAAAAGATGTTAGGCTTTTTACCTTTACACAATTCATATGGTGTTTTATTCAATGTAGATATAATTAAGACTCTATTTTGAATATAACATGCAATATTAGTTGCTTCAGTCTAAAAGTGTTTTGCAAACATTCTTACATTCTCTAATGAAATGGTATCTTGTGTCTATGTGCTTGATACGATCATGAAACACTGAATTCTTTGCAAATTCTTATGTAGACTTGTTGTCTATATAAATATCAATATCTTTCTTTTGTGGTATATGAAGTTTCTTCAATAATCTTCTTAGCCAAATGGCATGGCAAGTGCAAGATGTTGTTGCTAGATACTCTGACTCACGTGTTGAAAGTGTGACAATAGTTTGATTATTTGAGCTCCGCGAAAAAGTACAGTCTTCCATGAAAAATTTAAAGCCACTAGTACTCTTTCTATTATCAATATCTCCCACACAATCGCTATCATAAAATCCAAAAAGTTTAAAATCATTAAAAGAAGAGTAAAATAGTCTATAATCAAGCGTACCTTTTAGGTAGCAGAGTATCTTCTTAGTAATTTCATGTTTGTAGTAGTATAAGCTTCTATGAAATGACTCACTACTCCAACCGCATATAGAAAGAATATCATGCCTTGTACATGTTAATTATCTTATACTTCCAACTATGCTTTTGAAAAAAGAAGGGTAATCCTTTTATCCATCTTCAAACTTTGACAACTTCAATCCACTCTCCATTGGTATATTCACTAAATTGCAATTTAACATTTTAAATTTCTTCAAAACTTATTTCGCATAGTTTTCTTGAGAAATAAATATACTTTCTTCTAGTTGCTTTACTTCTAAGCCTAAGTAGTATGACATGAGCCCATCATTAGTTATCTCGAACTCAAACATCGTGACCTTTTTGAACTCTCCAAATAAACTTGGATTGTTCCCAATGAATACAAGATCATCCACATAGAGACAAGCAATCAAAATATCTCTATTATCACAAACTTTGACATAAAGAGCATATTCATTAAGACAACAAACAAACTTATCGTCTTGGAAGTATTTGTCGATGCAACTATTCCATGCTCTTGGTGTTTGCATTAATCCATACAACGCTCTCCTAAATCTCAAAATTTTATCTTAATGTCCTTTAATCGCATACCCCATTGAATGCTCAACATAGACATCTTCTTTAAGATAGTCATTTGAAAATGCCAATCTCACATCAAGTTAATGAAGTTTCCACTTATTTTGAGTTGTTGTAAAGATTAACATGAGAGCAACTGGTACAAAAACTTCTTCATACTCAACTCCTTGCCTTTGTTTGTATCCTTTAGCAACAAGTCTTACTTTGTATTTTTCAACCTCTCTATTTGCATTCTTTTTAGCCTTGTACATCCATTTGACTCCAATTGCTTCATTGTCTTTTGGAAGAGTTACTAATTCTCTAGTGTTGTTCTTCACAGTTGATTTGATCTTCTCATCCAGGGCTTGTCTCCACTTTTATCTTTCACTACTTCGCCATAATTTATTGGTTCACTATCCACCAAAAGACAATACAACTCTTCATGGTTAAGAGTAGCTTTTGTTGATCTTTCATAAATGTCTTCTATATCTTCCATCTTACTTGATCTTTAGCATAAAATTTCATATAGAGAAGTAAGTGAAATAAAAGGTGGAGTTGCATCTTGAACTGACATTATGGTATCTTGATCTTCTTCAAAATATGGAAGGAAATTATGGTTTGTTTCTTCTTGGCCCTTCCAATTCCATGTAGCATCTTCATCAAATTCAACATCACGACTCACCACTACATTATTATTGCATGGGTTGTACAACTTGTAACATTTAAAATGTGAATCATAGCCAACAAAGACATATTTGATGCCTCGATCATCATGCTTGGATCTTTCTTGTTGTGACACATGTGCATATGTTATGCTCTTAAAGACACACAAGTGATTAACACTAGGCGTCCTTCCATTCCATGCTTCTAGAAGGGTTTGGTCATTCATATTTGAAGTCGGAGAGCGATTTTCCAAATATGTTGTACAAGAAACTGCTTCAACCCAAAACTCCTTTAGCATCATTTTGGATTTTAACATGCATCTTGCCGTGTTCAAAATAGTTATATTCTTTCTCTCAACTACTCCATTCTATTTCAAATATCTTGGAACGAGTTCCATGAGTTGCACATAATTCATTAAACTCCTTCGAAGTGAATTCACCTCCTCGATCAGATCTCAAAGCTTTGATTTCATGACCACAATTTTTCTCTACAAGAGCTTTGAAGTTCTTGAAAGCAACAAAAACTTCTGGTTTTTTCTTTAAGAAATAAATCCAAATTTTTCTACTAAAATCATCAATAAAAAGGATGAAATATTTACTCTTATAAAATGAAGATTGATTGATTGGCCCACATAAGTCGGTATGCACAAGTTGCAGTGGTTCAATTGTTCTTGATATGGCTTTTGTAGGGAAACTTTTTCTAGCTTGCTTGTCAAGAAGACAACCTTCACACAATTGATTTGGATGATTGATTGAGGGCATCCCTTTCACCATATTCTTTTGGCCCATAGTTTTAAGTGCACCAAAGTTCAAGTGGCATATGTCAACGCCATGCTTCATCTTGGATACTCATCTTCAAATATTTTGCTTCAATAATTCTTAGATTCAAGATAAATATTCTATTTTCGACATAAGAACCTTAGTGATTAAATTATTATTTTGATCTTTAAGCCAAAAATGTCTATTTTTCATGAGAATTTCATATCATTTTTCAACAAGTTGGCTTAAACTCAAAATATTAGTATTTAATTTAAGCACATAGTGAACATCACTACTAAACTTATGACTCTCATATTTAGAAGAGATTAGAATCGTACAATTCCCTTCAATTTTCACTTTTGACGAGTCTCTAAAGGAAACATTTCCATTCATCTTTTCATTAAGCTCCACAAATTTCTCTCCGCCTCCACACATATGGTTACTTGCACTATTGTCCAAGTACCATGAGTGTTAGCAACAAAGTTGACTTTTTTCTTCCTTGAGTGTTAGCAACAAAGTTAACTCTTCATCTTCATCAACACGATTAACCTCTTCTTCCTTTTGGTAAGGAGCATTTTGACATTTCCAAGAAACATGGTCAAATTCATGATAGTTATAACATTTAACTTTAGATTTGTCATACCTCATTTTAGACTAACCTTTTCCTCTTCCACGAGTTCTTGGTGATGAATGACTTCTTTCTTCGTAGTTTGATTTACCATAGAAACCTCTTCCTCCTTGGCTATGACCACATCATCTTCCTTGTTCACGTCCATGTCCGTTTTGACTATTGAATCCTCTGTCATCCTTCAACAAAGCTTTGATCTTGAGAACTTGCTCAAATGGCTTCACTTGCCTTTTATTCATTCTTTCTTCTTGAGCTTGCAAATAACCTTCTAATTCCTCAATGGACATTGAGTCAATATCCTTTGATTCATCAATAATACACATCATATAATCGAATTTAAGAGTCAAGGAACGAAGAATCTTCTCTGCTAGACGATCATCTTCTATCTTATCTCCATAACTTTTCATTTGATTAACAATTGTCTTCACCCTTGAGCAATAATATGGAATTGATTTAGAATCCTTCATCTTCAAAACTTCGAAATTTTCCCTTAGAGATTGAACTCTTATCTTCTTCACTTTGTCAATGTCTTGGAGTAATTTCTCCAAAATCTTCCAAGCTTCCTTGAATTCGTAGCATCCACAATTTTCTCAAACATAGAATCATCCAAACATTGATAAATAAGAGTAATAGCTTGTTGATCATTCTTACTTGTCTTTGCCAAAACCTCATTCTCAACTTGAGTCCCTCTTCATCTTATAGCTCATCACAACTTTTTTCCACAATCTCTAATACACCTTGAGAGTCAAATAATACTTTCATGCCAAGACACAATTTTTCATAATTCTTTTTTTTAGAAAAGGAAAATGAAAAATAGTATAACCACAAGTCGCCATTTCTTAACTTTCACAACCAAACTTTAATACCACTTTATTAAAGGAAGAAAAATATTTATAATATAAAACTCAAAATTAGCTTGATTTTTAACGTTAAATACAAAATATTATTTATAAATACAAATAAATAATTCTAAACACATTTCTAAAAACTTTTAAATATATCCCACATTTTTCTATAATTAAAAACTTCAAAATTCTTATGTAACATTAAATTATTAATAACATATTTGTTATAACTTTATTTAAAATTTAAACAAAACATGCTAGAATTTTAAAATAAAAATAAAAATGAAACCGGCCACGTCATGTTGTACACGGTGTAAAGCATAGACATACATAGTACTATCACTACTATAGTATACGGTGTGTCTATGAAAAATAGAAATAGCAACCAAAAGAAAAGAAACATAAAATAAAAAGCATCTCTTTACTTTACTACTCCTAAAACCAAGCCCTCGTACCTTGTCTTGTCGCCGGAAACCTCCATTCCCAATCTTTCTCATTTTCATTTCATGTCTTGTTTTCAACTTCCCAACCTATAGATACACACACAGACATGTACGTTGAACCTCCACCTCAGCAGCGATCTGATCCGCCTTCAGGATCCGCTGATTTGCGTCTTTACCAATCTTGGAAGGGTACTAACGTCAGTCACACTTTCTTCCCTTTTCTTTCACTCTTTATTATTCTTGGCATTTATTTTTTGTTTTTATTTTTATTTTTATTTTTATATAATTAGGGTCCGTTTGTTATGGATTTTTTTTAAAAAAAGTGATATTCGGATTTCACTATTTAGAGTTTTTTGAAAAAATGAGAAGCTGTTTTGTGTTTGAATGTCGTAGTGAAAATAATTTATTTTAAAAAAATCAGTTATAAAAAATGATTTTTTTTAAGAAGAAAAATATCAAATTTTAGATAGTTTTTCGGATTTTAATGTTTTTTTAAAAACTGTATCAAACAGATGCAAATTATGAAAAGTGATTATTTTACGAAAAAAAAAAACTGTAAAAAACGTATCTTTAATTTAAGGGGTTGATCATTTGGATTCACTAGATTAGGGATTAGTCTCTGCAGTTGCGCATGATATTCAGTTTACACAAAATAAATGCTTTGTTTTGATAAACTGAGGATTTTCATTTCTTTGAGATAGGTTTTGAAGCAGCATAAGTAAAAGTTCTGTGATTGATACTGCCTTTTATTTGTTTTGTTTTAAGTTAAGAAATTAAGTGACTATATATAATGTTTTTTATTTTAGGTTGTAGATTCTGTTTTTTTCTTCTTTTAGTAGCGCTACTATTTTTAGCTCTTTATAAAGATACTATTTTGGTTTGTTTGGAGTTTGAAGTATGAATTTGATGGAAAATGAACCGATGTGTTAAATAAAAACTAGTAGCAGTTATTGAGTTACCCTAATACAATTGAAACTGATTCTTGTTTTCATGGATTCGCCTGTTAAATCTCGATTTTTTAGGAATTGGAATCTAATTTTTTTTGTACAAGCTGAATAGCGAAATCTAGTTATTTCCTCGAGATGATGTGTTGAATTTTGGTTGAATCCTTGTCGCTAAATTTGGACAGTGGTGACTGGTGCTGTGAAATAGTGGCTTTAGTGGTAGCTAGCTCTATAGTATAGTGGAATTTGAATTTTGAACAAACCGCTTTTGTTCCACAATATGCAATTTAATAGATAATGTTGTAAAATAGCAGCTATAGTGGCACTATAGTGTTGTAGCTTAGCAGATTTTGAACAACCGCTATTTTCTGTGATCTGGGATTGATAACATTGATGGTGATTGACATATAAATTGTCATATCCATGTCAAATTCTTTGCATTGTTAGGTAAAGGTATTGAAAGTTTATAGTATCTCGAACTTGCTTTTTTTTTTTTTTTATGCTTTTTACACAGATTTTGTAAAGAATGGAAATATGTTGGTGATAGTTGCTGCAATATTGTTTTGAATATGTTTATGTTCTAGTCAATTTCTAATTATGTCGATACGTATTAATTGTTTTAATCCCTTTCTTGCAGAAATTTATTCTTCAGGGTCGATTCATATTTGGACCCGATGCAAGATCGTTGGCGCTGACAATTTTTCTTATTGTTGCTCCGGTTATAGCGTTTTGCATCTATGTTGCCAGAAAACTTAAGGATGATTTTTCTGATCACTTTGGGATAACCATAATGGCAGTTGCTGTTGTCTTCACAATTTATGTGAATCTCTTTCTTTCTCTCTCTCTCTCTCTCTCTCTCTCATACTTATAAACATACAATGTATTCCTTTCGACCTAGGTTGTTCGACTGTATTGATAAGGAACTTTGTTTATAAGCATGCAAAGAGCATTTCTTGATGTTGCAACTCAGACACACTTGTTTGAATCAGTGTTATCAAATAGGCCGCTATAGCGGTGTTAGCAGTATAGTATGGCGAAATTTGAACAAATTGCTATAGTATGGTGAAATTCTGCAATACGCTATTTAGTACAAAGTGTTGTCAAATAGCCGCTGTTGCAGCATTATAGGATATCCGAATTTGAAAAAACCGCTATTTTCCTCATCTGCAATTGACAACAATGGTTTGGACTAAGGTAGAAGATAAAATTTGACGAACTTCTTAGTGAATTACAATTTGGTTGACGCCCTTTACTGTTATTCTCCTCTCTGTCTGTCTCAATTTTGCTGTCATTTTTTACTCTCCTTACTGCTCAGTCACAATTTATATTAATTTTATTGAAATTCAGAATAGCAGCCATCCACTACAGCATTTTTGGGGTCGGCCGTTAGGTTCCATTCAATGTTGTTAAATAGCTGCTATTTGAACAAACCACTATTGTTTTGCGACACACTATTTAGTACAAAATGTTGTCAAATTGTTGCATAGCAGAATTTGAACAAACCACTATTTTCAACTATCCGCAATTGACAACATTGGCTCCATTGTTTGGGATTGATAACACTGATACAAAGGAATTATCTCTCTCTCCCTCCGGAAAATTCCTTTAAGTCAGTGCTGATCTGTGCCATGTAGGTTCATATTGTCTCTGCAATGTTCTACCGAAGCTTCTGTTTCAGACCCAACCACAGTTCAAATGGATTTTGCATCATTGAGTGTTGATATGTTCAAATCACCACATTCCTTACATCTCTCTCTGAGGGACTGCAAATTGAACTCCCATCATTTGAACCAAGAAAGAGCTCAACCCTCCTGCTAGATTCTCTAAATTCAATCCTCTATCTTTGTTAACTTTCTCTCTATTTCTCTCTAGTGTAAAAATATCCTCTCAAGAAAACAGTGGAATGTTAAGCTTCCTCCAATGATCTTCTCCTCCTATTCTTGAACCTACTCTCACTGTCCACTGTTCTAAGTACCTAATTGTTGATACATTAGTCAACATATTGAGTATCTTCTAACTAACTGCTGATATTAGGGTCATCTGCCAAACATTGGATTGGACATCGTCCTCCTTAATTCTATAATCCATTTAAAAAATAAAGGCTTTCTGAAAAACGACATTAGTTTAACAGCAAGTTGAAGCCATGGATAGAATCTATTCGATATCAAGTATAACAGCAGTGATTTCCCTCTTTATTCAATTATATTGCTCTAACTAAAGACTCTGAAAGCTAGCATGCATAGCACAACGCCGTAAAACTTTATTGTCTGTGCTTCTGTCAGAACTTCATTTAATTGAGATAAACTGCTCATAGCAATATGGTTCATGAACATTAACTTTCTTTACGCTAGTTTATTATCATTTGGGCAACTTTCATAAGGTGGAGGCTCTAGTTTTGTCAAATAGCCGCTATAGCGACGCTATATCGCTACTGCATAGCAGAATTTAAACAAATCACTATTGCTCTACGATACGCTATTTAGTATAAAATATTGTAAAATAGCCTCTATTGCAGCACTATAGCACTATAGCATAGCAGAATTTGAACAAATCCACAATTGACAACATTGGGAGACACTAATGTACCAATTTATAAGATGGTTACGCTCATCTGCTGCATTATGAACACTAAAATGTTAATTTCCAACTGTATGCTGATGCTATAATCTTTTGTCAGATCATAGTGCTTCTCTTGTCAACATCTGGCCGCGACCCTGGCATAATCCCTCGCAATGCACATCCTCCAGAGCTAGAAGGTCTTGAAGGCAGTCTAGATGTTGTTGGGACTGGTCAAACTCCTCCATTGCGGTTGCCTCGAATCAAGGAGGTTTTGGTCAACGGAATTGCTGTCAAAGTTAAGTATTGTGATACTTGCATGCTCTACAGGCCTCCTCGATGCTCTCACTGCTCAATTTGCAACAACTGTGTAGAGAGGTTTGATCACCACTGCCCTTGGGTTGGGCAGTGCATAGGGCTGGTAAGTTGAACCTTTTGTTTGACAATGGTTATTTTTAATTGTAAATCTATTGCTTGGAATGTTGTTCGCTTCGTAGAAAGATTGGCATGGTATCTGAGATGATTGTTAGTTTCTATTAGCTGCGTAAGTAAAAGCGATGGCCAATTCCCTGTCAGCATGAAACTTATTGAAATGGTCCATTTTTTTTACAAGGCTCCACTGAAAAATATTGAACGTATTTTAATAATCAACGTATTATTTTAGGCTCCCGAAGTCAAGTGCAAATTCATTGAGTAGCTATTGTTAACATCATTTTACTTTCTTGTTTATTGTAGTTAGCAATCAATTGTGAAATTAAAAAGTTTTCATCTTACTTTGGAGCTCAACACCTTTGTGAAAGTGATTTAATTGAACTTTTGTTGTCTGTTTGGCTGTTAACATTTCATCATTTTTCATCAGCATTTAATCCTCCTTATTGTTAATATTCTGTATACCTGAATCTGCGTGAATTGTTATGCAGCGTAATTATCGCTTCTTCTTCATGTTTGTCTTCTCAACTACGCTACTTTGTATCTACGTTTTCGCATTTTGTTGGGTCTATATCAGAAGAATTATGAAGTATGAGGAGACAACAATTTGGAAGGCAATGATCAAAAGTCCAGTCTCCATAGTGTTAATAATTTACACCTTCATATGCATGTGGTTTGTTGGTGGCCTTACTGCCTTTCATCTATATCTGATAAGTACAAATCAGGTAATTCTTTTTTTAATCTTTAGTGTCTGTTTGTTTTAGATTCTAAAAATGTGATTTTGGTATTCAATGATTTAGAGATTATATTTTAGAGATTTTTAAGAAAATCAGAAACTGCTTAGTGTTTGAGTCTGGTTACTACAGTTTTTTTTGCAAAAAAAAAATAACATTGTTTTTTTAAAATTAATCACTTTTGAAAGTTTCACTATGACAAACAGGCACAACAACTTCAGCTTTTCTTAAAAAAACTCTGTAAAATATTCTCTAAATTTTTGTATACCGAAATAACTTTTTTTAGACTCTATAACAAACAAGACATGTCTGTCATAGTGAAAACACTTTCTAAAAATAAAAAAAATAAAAAAATTTTTAGAAGCTACTAAAAATAACTTCTCATTTGAAGCAGTTTTTAGATTATTTTCAGATTCTCATGTTTTTAAAAAAGCTGTTACAAGCAGTTAAAAACAGTGTGAATAGACAAATTGTAAGCGTTAGTCAAATTAATCATTGAATTTTGCAAATTAGCAAATACATTTATGACATTGTATAATAGTAATCAAAATAGTCCATATTTAAACTTTTATTATTAGAGATTATGATATGACATGTTAATTGAATATTTAATTCCTCTACGTTGATCTCATATCAATGTCTTTACAACTTGGAATAATTTTCCGATAAAATTTAAATCTTTCATAGCCTAATTTGTCTAAAACTATCCATGTACAGTTACAATTACTCACAAATTTATCTTTGAGATAACAAAATTTCATCGTCAAATTTGTCTACAAGAAGATGACATTGATATGTGATTAACGTGGATAAGTTTACATATTTAATTACAGTACCACATCAAAATATCTAAGTATCTAATAACAAAAGTTTACATATGGACTATTTTGATTGATTTTTTATAATTTCAAGGTTGTATTTGTCAATTCACCAAATTCAAAGACTAATTTGATCTTACAATTTCAGGATCAATTTGCATGTTCACTGTAAAAACTTTCAAAAGTGATTAATTTTCTTTGGTTTTTTTATGAAAGAAGTTGTAACAGACGGGCTCTTATATTGCTTAAAAAATAACCTAGCCATTCTTATGACTTCATATCTATATTCTTTGTTCTTTCTTGCAGACTACATACGAGAACTTTAGATACCGATATGATCGACGGGACAACCCGTATAACAAAGGAGTGTTCAACAACTTCAAAGAGATATTCTTCACCAGCATTCCCGCGTCAAAGAATAATTTCAGGGCAAAGGTGCCAATCGAACCAGTACTACCCACTCGATCGGTGGGTGGAGGCTTTATGAGCCCAAGTATGGGAAAAGCTGTTGATGACATAGAGATGGGAAGGAAAGGAGTTTGGGGCGACATAGACGCCGCCATGGATCATTCTGAAGGTCAGTTAAACCATCGTGCGGCTATAAAGGATGGAGAGTTTGGTGAATTGTCTCCGGAAATTAGGACGACTGTAGATGAGACGAGTGACCGTGCTGGAATACATCCAAGGAGATCTAGCTGGGGAAGGAAAAGTGGAAGCTGGGAGATGTCTCCTGAAGTTCTTGCTTTGGCGGCCAGGGTCGGGGAACCAAATCGTACGGGTGGAGGTAGCAGCAGTTTGAGCACTGAGAGCCAACATACGTAACTGTCGAAATGAATGGCGTCAACACTAATTAAAAAAAAAAGGTTAAATCTACAGTAAATTAATTGTATTTGAAGAGTGTTTGTTAGAGTTGTTTTAGCCATTATGCTTCTAGGAAGGTATTGTTTTGGTGTTCTGAGAGTTTGAGGTTTCCTTTGCATGATGTTGTATTGATCTTACTGATTAACTGGCCTTTGCATCTATTGCAGTAGCTACTTCTCTCTCTCTCTCTCTCTCTCTCTCGGTCTCTCTCTCTCTCTCATTCATAGGTCTTTACTCTAATGTAGAATGCATTAATTTTTTTTTTTTTTTACAGGAGAATATGTTAATTCTTAAAAACACATTCTTGTTTAATTTGTTGGTTGGATTCACTATTTTCTTTACAAGGTTTAAGGATTCAATTCAAACCAAGCAAATGAGCTAAGTCTAATTGTGATTTTTTGTTTTGAAAATGTCTAATTGTGACATGGTTTGATTTCTGTCATGTACATGCCCTTCTCCCCCTGCACGTGCCCTCAACTCCACCTTAGAATGCTATTTTATTTCTTTCTTTTTCTTTATGGAAACTTAGTTTCTTGTGTACAGCAAATATAATTCAGATGGTAATGCTGTGCGAGTTAGAATTTGGATACTTCTCTTTCTCTACATTTAACGTGTGTGAATTTTGCTATTAGATGTTTCACTTTCAAGAAAATAATATTTCAATTGGCAAATATTTTTTTTAAAGGTTCTAAGCTTTTGGTTGGTAAAATTTTGTTGTAGTTTTAGAAGGTAAACTAGTTTTGAAGGAGAAAATGTCATTGTGGTGTCAAATATGGGAGAAGAAGATGACATCAATTTACTTACAGTTTTTGTTTCTCTTACATAGATTTTGTTGCTATCTATCGTACTTTGAAATTTAGTTTATGTTTGTTTTTGATGTAAATATGGATTAATGTGCTTCCAACTTGAAATAACAACAATTAATAGTTTATGTATTTTTACGATGTATGTGCTTTGGAACACAAGAATAATTTTTGAGAAACTAAACCCAACACATGCTGTGCATGGATTGAAATACTCTTTGTATTCATTTCTTAATATACTTCTATTTGCTTCTAAAAAAATATTGAATTGAAATTTGTGTTGAAATTCATTCATTATATTGAAAGTAGTGGAAACCATTTTACGCTTGAATTCCTTTTATACTAAACGAGTATTAATATTTAAAAGTATAATTACAAAGACAAGAATACAACCATAGAGTGATATGATTCATTACAAAATATATTTGGTTGAGTTTTACATGTAGCTGCTAATATAAGAGATTGATAAATTTTGATGGAGAAATTTATTGTGGTGGAATAAGGATATTTCCAATGTTGTTGTGCCATGGATCAGCCAAGTGAGTAGCCAAATTCTCCAAAGGTCCAGTCCCAGGATAAGCTGATTGTTGAACACATATTCCAACAAAAGCCAACAATGCAAGACGTCCTAATTCATCATTCAACAAAGTAACATATTTGGTTAGTTTTCTATTCTATATATTATACTAATTTGAAATGAAATTTAACTAAAAAGAGTATTTGAAAAGTTAATCTATTTAGTTTTAACTTTTAATCAGATACATCAACTTTTCAGAGAGAATGGATTAACATGCAAATATTATAACTCATAACCAAATAATATATCTTTGGTGTTGTGTTTGGTCACAACGGATATGGTTTTCTTGCAGTCAGTTGACTCTACATTCATGTAGTTACTTAAGTGGTCTTTGGGTCAAGATATATGGTCAAGAATCAAAACTTTGTATTTTGGGTTTAAAAAAAATTCAAAATTTGCATGTTTTGTAAATTGTAAGTTCAATCTTGGTTCAACTGTCACAAATACACTAAATACGTGAATGTAGGACAAATTTGAAATGTGTGCAATCACAATCACATTCACATTCACATTCACATTCACATTCACGCAACCAGCATCATCAGTGATCGTTGGATCTAGATCAAACACCCATATATCAATGCAAATTTAATTTAAAAAAAAATCTAAAATACCGAGATTATGAATTGTCTGATCTTAACCCAACTGTCAATCTGACCCATAAATGTAGGACGAATTTGGATTGTATACAATCACAATCCCATGTAGTCACGCAGTCAACAATATCAATAGCCGTTGGATCAAACTCAAACGTCAATATATCCATGTAAATTAATTTTTTTTTAAACCTAAAATACCGAACTTAAATTATGAATTATCCGATCTTGATCCAACTGATATATCTATCTGTGTGACTACACACAACTCAAATCCGTGCAGTAATGCATGACATACCAACAGCAGAAAATCCATTTTCAAACAAAATTCTTACCATTCTTAACTTCTTTAATTTTGTATTCATGGAACTTTTTAGGGTCTTTAGAGTATCCCAAAGGATCAAAAGCACCACCAGGGTATTTCTTCTTCTCAGGGTCTTTCTCCATACTCCTTTGGTGTTCAACAAATGCAATAGCAAGGAATTCAATGACCAAAATGGTGGGTAGGGTGCCCCATGGAACAGGGTTGCCTAGGTATGTTGCTTGTCCTCCAGGAACTGCTGCCCATTCCTGAGCTTTTACCCAATTTCCTAACCCTAATGCCTCTGGTATCAAAATCCCTGGCTGCAAAATATATCATAAATTTTAGTGTACTCAAGTTGCTTAATTTTTTTCAAAAGTGATTTTCATTACTAAAGACAAACACAAAAAGCAATTTTTTTATTAACTATATCAAAATCGCTAGATGCAAAATATAACATACAAACAATTTTTTGAAATTCAGAGACTAAAAATACTTACAACAGCAAGCATGGCCCATCTGCAGTGAATGAGTTCTGACTCTTTGAATCTCTCAAGATTCTCTGGCACTTCACCAAGACGAAGAGGGTCAAATCCAAAGTCACTGAAACATAATCACAAAAATATTCATTCACACAATAAATCATAATCACCAAACAAATAAAAAAAAATGAAATTACACTTACCTTCTCAAATATGTTAAATGACATGTCCCCCTCAATTAACATAGATTTTCTGAAGTCTTTCTTTTCAAAATTAAATTAGTAAAATAATTCAAATTGTCAAAAAATTTCATACTAAAACAAATTTTTTTTAATTTATGTGATTTAATCAAATGAGTCTTATTTAAAAATATGTTATTAGTATATGATTTAAAAAAGATACTATTATATTGTAATTTAACTCTATATATGGTACGCTAATAAATATTTATCATATTAGATTTTACAAAAAAAAAAAAATCCATGAGTAACATTATTTTGAATTTAAGGAAAATGGAAAATTGAAGCATATATACTAACCCAGGAGCTGAGCCATCAAGATAAGGAGGTCTAGGCTGACCAGGCATCCAATTATCAGCAGTCATAGTGAATCTTGAAGAAGATGCAACATTTTGAATTGGAAGTGATGTTGTAAATCTTGATTTCGATGAAGAAAGAAGTGATGGAAAAGCTGAGATAGCAATAGAACTCATCAATGTGTTGCAACTCATTATTTTTTCTCTTTGAGTTGTGTAATGAATGATGAGTGACAAAGTTGCAAAATAATGAAACAAGAATATAGGAGAAAGTGAGTGAGTGGTTTGTGGATTTAGATAGGCAAATCCAATGTTGGATTTCGATTGGGTAATGATGTTTGGTTGTGACTTTCTTATTGGTCCACGTTGGTTGTTCTACATCCAATTTCAATGTTGATGTGGAATCATTTGTGGTTATCTTGCAACAACTTTGTTTGTGGTGTATAGTTTTAGTTTGTATACACACAAAAAATAAAATAAAAATTGTATTGTATCAAAAAATGGCAAATACATTTGTTTGTGGTGGAGGTTTCATTTCTCACTTTTATTATTGAACAAAAATCAACAAAATAGTAATTCACTAATTGGTTGCTAGAAATGGTTAGACTTTTTCTATTAAGGTTGAACTTTGAAATTGAGAAATTCTAATATGGACAATTGAAAAATGTAGAATTGGATTCCACACAGTTATTGATTTAGATTGTATGATTGATCAATTTTTTCACCATTAGGTTAAATCATTACATTAAATTGTATTTAGATTGTATGTAATATTAATTAAGTAGGGTAATTTTATTTTTTAAATTATGTATCATTTTATATATTGTTACATTTTTTTTTAAATGGTGTTAACATTCTTTTAAATATAATCCAAAAGTTGTCAACAATTTACCAAATTTATTGCTATTATTTTGAAATATACTAATTAATATAAATGTTGTCAAGTAGTAGTTATAACGGCACATTATAGTAGCAGAATTCAAACAAACTGCTATATTCCACGACATTGAACTAGTTTTCGATATCTACAATTCTAATCGCTAACGACATATCGCTTCTGGAAAGAAAAATCTTTTGAACTAATTATACTAATTTCATGTCTATTACTAACAGGCAACTCGGTTGGTATACGAATTTGATGTGATTCGGTTTGGTTGTTTGTTGGCGAATTTGATTCTTCAAGATTATCCCATTGTTGATTTTCATAGTTAGAAGTTTGAAGAGTATCACTGCTGGCAAAAGTGTGTCTATGAAGTAAGTGGACAGGAGACATGCCATGAGTTGGTGTTGATGGTCTGCTGGAGAATGGTGTTGTGTTGTTTGAATGTTTGCTTTCTTTCACATTCTTTTTGGCTGTGTTGTGCCAGCTTTTAAGTGCTGTTGCAACTCTTTCATGAAAAATTGTTGGTTTCATGGTTGAACCCATCTGTAATATCACCCAAAAATTAAACATAAAAGAAATCAATTTTTTTTTAATTTATAATTAAAATATTTAAATAAATAAATTATCCAGCTAAATTACCTGAGTGACTAGAGCATAAAGAGGCAAAGTTGAATAGCTACATAAAATTTGTATTACAACCCTGCAAATTAAAATTGCCATTTAATGGTTAGTTACATATATAATTCTTAATAACATATTAAATTCTTCTATTGTTCAAAATTCAAGTAAAGATGATTTCTGCGGTTGAAATGAACTTACCCTAGTGTAAGTCTAATGACGATTTCTGCGGTTGTTTTATGGAAGCAAGAGTTTAAGGTAAATTCATACTGAAACAAAAAAGTTAATAAAAAGTTAGAAATCTTGATTTTGACTAAAAAACAATTCATTATATTCGTCTATTTTAAATAAAAAAAATAATCATAATAGTTAATTAAAATAAAAGTATATAATAATTTGATAAATTTGTTTTTGAAATGACCTAAGTTTTATAGGTCAATTATTATATAATGAATTGATATTAATATTGACTTAAAATCAAAAGATAACGTGACGTGTCTAAATAATGTGTCACGTCATAATATCTATAAAACAAAAGTTAAAAGGAAATATTTTTGAATAATATTTTTACAATCTTACAGATGTATTTGTAACTTTAAAAAAATATTTGATTATTTTAACTGATATATACGAATTTGAGGATCAATTAATGTAATTATTTATATATATTTATTTTCTTCTTCATTGTGTGCTAATAATAATATTAGACACTAAAGCAAAACTTAAGGAAAATTGATCAAAGATAGATACACTTACAGTACTCCAAGAAAAAAATGCAAGTTGAAAGGCATTCTGCACCATAGAAACAAACATAATTATTTTCATGCCATAAACTCCTTCAAGGCTAAAATCACTAAAATAAAAAGTTTTATTATAATTTGATATTTATAAAATATATTATTTTAAAATTCGCTTTAAATCTCTAAATTTATGTAACTACTCTAAATCTAATGAAAATAAATAGTAATTACCTGAAAGAGAACAAGATGAATAAAAAAGAGAAGAAGACCAGGGCGATTGAACCAGAAAAGGTGATCTCCTGGTTCAACTAAAGGTGCACCTTTGATTATTTCCCCTCTATCTTGAATCCTTAATCCCATCATTGTTATGATCATTTGTAGCTTAACACCCACTAATAAAATTATCTGTAAATTTTACATTACAACTTGTTATTTGTTATTTTAATGATGATAGGAGATTAATGTAGATTAGCAACACAAGCAAAATGAGTAGTCTTATGCTTACAATTAATGGAATAAATGGAAGCCAATAATTAGAATACCACCCTGCCACACAGAAAAAAAATTAAACTATAATAATTAGTCTAATAAACTAAAAATACGAAATTGTTTGAATATATTCTTCTTAAAATTAGTAATGGACAAGTTAGGAAGTAGGAGAAAGCATGTTACAATAAGGTAAAATATATTGTTCGAACCATCTGCTTAATTAGTGCTTATAGTATAAATATTTTTCATTGTATAAATATTTATGTATAAACAATATATATTTTTTAATTTTATTTATAATAATTTAAACACTTATATAACCTTAAAAATAAGATAATAAATGTCTTGTTGCAAAGTAGCTTGAACAAATTA
>JBBPBT010000152.1:12202526-12262394 GCA_037974875.1 Cicer bijugum | reverse complement strand
ACAAAAAAAAAAAAAAAGTGAGACAGAGAAGAGAAGTGAAGAGATACTGTATAAATTAATTATTTGATTAAGAATATATTGACGATTTTATCCCTTAAAGTTAAAGGAGAGATAGAAAAAATTGAAGAAAGCACAACTTATTATAGTAGATTGATATCATACGAGCTATGGGCCATTCCATTAAAAAAAGAGCAGGCCATTACATTACGAGATTTTTATAAATATGAATAAAAATATATCACCCAATGAATAATATATGTTTTATTATCAAAATACAAATTAAATAATGGTTGAATTACAGAGCAAAAATTTATTATTAAAATATTGAATACTTTAATTCAAATTAAATTCATATCCAAATTTTTAATTTGGGTCTCCCATGTGACTAAATAAAGTATGTGTTTTAGTTCACTAACAAAAATTAAATATGTTTCAATTTATTTTAGCTTAATATTGATTTTTACATTATTTTATTTTAAAATTTAATTTTTTAATATTTTTAATAATTCATAAACATCATTAGAACCCCAACGTATGACTCATATGTTATATAATTGGCTTCTAATTATTGGATTTAGTCTAAGGTAGTAGAGTTTTGTGTGATCCATTTATTATTATTTGATTAGTGTGTTTGTGCTCTATTTTAAAGTTACGAAATAAGGTAATTTTTTTGTCAAGAAGTTATTAGAGTTAGTTGAATTTTGGAGATAGTAAATTTTAAAATCTAAAAGTCAAAAACAAGACGTGTCGCGCGTGAATATTAACGGGGATACAAACAAAGTCCACCAAACAAGAAATTCACAAAAAATACATAAAAAATACTACAAGATACACAAAATTATCTAATACCATCTTCGAGATAAATCAATAGATGCATGCTCCAATGATGAAGATCATATGCAAAATTGGTCACCTTTGATCTAATAAAATGGCAGGGCTAATATTAGGTTACCCATATCAATAACAGACTCGTGATGCATTTATGTTTGACGGAAGACTATTTTATTCCTTTGTTTCCAAATAGGGCAAATGCATACAAGCCAAATGGTATAAAAACTTTGACAATAACTCGTGGTCTCAAACCAATAAAATGCTGAATATGAGTCAAACTACTATTATGCAAAGCACAATAATGCTTAGTTATCATAAAACTTATCTTCAAATTTTTCTATAAAAGAGCATTCAAAGGACAAATATTGAGACGTTTCAACACATTCACAATCTCATGTGTATAATTGAGAATTCAACATAACAACACCTCTCTATAGCAAATTATCTTTTAAAGGAAACCTTTCTAGAAATAATCTTCAAGCTAATAAAGATAATTTCAATGGGACAAATTTATTCCACGTAACGTTAAACAGTGATGATCCATCTCATTCTTGCATGGTTATATGATATACTTCTTTAACATAATACTCATCTTGATAATTAAAACTCCATACCCATCTATCTTTTACATTAACATGTAAACAAGTCAAACTGCTCCTTTAACACACCTCTATTAACGACATGTTACTCTGAAATAAAGAAAAATTCCCTTCATCAACCACCTTTCATAAATTAGTGGGAAACCAATTATCAAAAGTGACATCCTCCTTATTCTCTATACTACACACATATTTCCACCGCACAACACAACGGAATAACGCACACTCCGACCCATAGTTCCATCTTCTAACCCATATTTTTTCACCAAAACATTATAACAAATACTATCTCTATCCACCTTTAATCTCCAACGCCATTTACCCAATAATACTAAATTAAAAATTTGCACATCATACACCTTAAAACCCCCTTTTTTATTTCAGTAAACAATCCTTCACCATTTAACCCAATGAATTTTATAAACATTTTCATTCTTTCTCCCAAGAAAATATTGACTAAATATTCAATTTCTGAGATCGTACTTGAAGGGGCTTTGTAAAAGAAAGGAAGTACACTTGCAAGGTAGACAAGAAACTGTTAAGAGAACAAAGAGACCTCCTATAGAAAAATTGTGACTACTCCACAATGATAGTCTAGCTCTAATTCTATCAATTACATGATTCCAAAACACCAAACATTGAGAGTTATCCTTAATAGGCAACCACAAGTAAGTAAATGGAAAACTACCAACTTTACAATTGAACATATTTTCCGCATCTATTAACCAAGAGTTGTTCACATTAACACCCACCGGTAAACTTTTTGTGAAAATTTACCGTCAGACCAGAAATGATTTAAAACATCATAAAAATATATTTAATAACTTAAATGTTAAACCACGTTGTTTTAGCCACAATCAACATACTATCAACAAATTGTAAATGAGTGACCCTCAAAGCATCACCACCACCCATACGGTACTCAAAAACATCTTTATTGTTCTCTCTCTACAAAACAACACATTTGATCCCTCAACTGCTAATAAAAATAAGAATCAGAGATAAAGAATCTCCCATAAAAAATCCTATCTCTAACATAAACTACTCGGTGTGGAACCCATTAACCAACACTGAAGTAGTTTCGTGTTGGGACGTTCTTGAATCCAGCGTCTGTAAACATTAGGACAAATTATCTTACCCATCCTTGCGTTTCTATCTTTCACAAAAACAATTTAAGTCTCAACAATAACTTAACCAGTGACTTATTTTAGTCTATTTGCCAACACTTTGTAAATGAAACCCGCCAAGAAAGTAAGTCAACAATACAAAATAGAGATAAGATTATCCTTTTTAAGGACAAATGCTATGAAAGTAAATCTTCAAAAATTATTTTTTAAGTTTTTCTAAAATTCTTTTAAGAATCCAAAATTTATCTCATCTGGCATAGGACTTTTAAAACTATCACAATCCCACACAACACTTTTTACCTCCTCCATAGAAAAAGACTCCACCAATTTCGTTGTTTCCGTCCCTCAATTCTAACTCCATTAAGATCAAGACAACAAATGGAATTAATTATTCTCCACCTTGCAACCAATGAAAGAACTTAGAGTTAGCATTTCCTTCTTGAAACCACCCACGTGAAAGAATTTAGAGTTAACATTTCCTTCTTTCAACCATAGAGCTATTTGAAGAATCCTACACATAATTCATAAAGAATAATTTTGATGAAAATTCCATTTTTCCTTCCACCTATAGATCGAACAATAGCTCTGATTTTCCTTTGATACTCAACAAGTTCAAATTCTATTTTTATACACAAACTTGCTCCTCTAAATTGCTATAATGACTTTTATGCCACTCACCCAAACCTACCTTAACACCTTTCAGTTTCTCCTTCAGCACATATCCCCCATCCTTGAAAACACAAACTTCTCCATTTATCCTTCACAAACTCTTGATAACCATTAAAATAAGCCCAACATTTTAATATTATAAACGAGCGAGGATCCCAATTTAGAATATAATCCGATAAACTTCTATTTAACGCCCATAGGGAACAATTAGGCCAAGGTGGACATCACCCTTCTTACAATAAGAATATATCCAATCTACTTTTAACCTGACCATCCAACTGAGACCAAGTAAAATTTATTCTAGTTAGAGGAAAATCAATCAGATCTAACTCTTTAATAAATTGATTAAAACTCCAAATATGGTTCTCCCTATAACTCAACACAATATTTTTCATCTCAGATTGCGACCTTATAACGTTAAAGTCGCCATAGACACATCAATTATCCACCATGCTACCACCTATCTCTTGCACCAATCCTTGCCGTAAAGCCTACTTACTAGCCAAATCACATGGCAGATACACATTACAAATAGTCACAATGACCCCATTATCTAGGAATTTTCTAGAGATTACCAAATCATGATCCAAACTCGAAAAAAAAATAGCCTAAAAAATAGGGCAAACCCACAAAGTAAGAATTCATCGATATCTTTCTCTAGAAGGTAAAAAAGTAAGTCAAAACTCTCATAACCCCACAAAGCCCTTCACACATTTCTATCCACCTGCTCCAATTTTGTTTCTTGAATACACATCATCCCCAATTTGTAACCTCTAATTAAATGATAAACTTCATTTTTTTTTTGGTTGCTCCCCCTAGCCCTCTAACATTATAACATAAAATATATATAGCAAACCTAGTTGCTTGTCCACGCCTCCTACCTTCTATAACCCTTATACCCCATTTCCTCCACATCTACATGCTTTTTTAAAATCACACTTTTTCTCCCTCAAATTTTACCTCTAAATCCTCTCTACACCTCCTCTACCTTCTCGCAAGTGTTCTTATGAAGTGCCACCAAATCCTTCAAAGTAAAAGATGCAATACTTCAATTTTGTCCAGTTAAAAATAATCCAAAAAAAATAATATAATAAAGTATTATGTTATTATTATTTTTACTCAACTTTACCGTTAGAAAATAATGATCAAGTAACAACAAGCAAATATCAAAATCAAAATACAAGATCCATATGAATAAACTAATGAGCGGAACGATCACCAGAATTCAACTTCAATCAATTAGAATTAACATAAAAAAAATATAAGGAAATAAATTACATATTCTTTCCAATTTCAACTTTGTGCTCTTTTTGTTTTCATTTTTTTTATCTCCTTTAACCAATTGAAAGCTTTATTGGCCCATGCATAATAATAAATAAATAAACCAATTAAAAAGAAGTAATATATTTAATTAATATTTTATAGACCAAAAACATAATAAAATAAAGACAAAGATTGTACTTTACTGCTTCATAACCCCTTCCCTTATTTCAGTTTTCCTCCTTTGTCTTAAAAAGGTTATTATTTTCACTAATCCTATACTCAATCAAAAAGATGAGTTACATGTTTCTCTTAAATAGAAAACGAAAATTGAATATTGCTTAGCCCTCCTTGTTTTTTCAGCTTTCTTCTTTTGTCTTAGAAAGTTATTATTTTCACTACTTCTATACTCATTCAAAAAGATGAGTTACATGTAGGGTTGTGCAAAAAATCCGGTTATATGGCCCAAATCCAAAACCGAATCTAAATCCATTTTAAAAATTCGGTTTAAAACATATACTTATAATCCAGTTATTTATAAACCGGTTGGATAACCACTATGTTTTATATTTGGATTTGGTTTTTATCCGATATTTTATCCACTACCAATATTTTGTTAATTTTGATATTTTATTGTTTGAAAAAATTTTGAAATTTAATTTTTTTGAAAAAATATTGGAAAAATATAAAATAAAAAAATTATTTTTTTTTCAAAAAATTTTAAATTGAATTTTTTTTCAAAATATTTGGTGAGACAAATTTTAAAAGAATTTATCGAAAAAGAAGAACAAAATAAACAGAGTAGTAGCAAAGAAAAATAAACAGTAAGAAGGGTTAAGGTAAATTTTTTCTCTTTAAATTATAATCACTTTATTGTTATATAAATGTAATGTTCCGATATAAGATTAGTTACGAACGAGAAAGTAAAAAAAATTTTGTTGTTATGCAGAAAATAATAGAAAATATAAGACTAAAAACGCAAACCTTCGATGTCGTCGTCGTCGCTGAAACGCCAACCATATTTTTTGGTACTTTTGTGCTTGGCCTTCTGATCTCTGTCCCTCCCTCTCGGTCCCCTTCTCCCTCTAAGTAACTCTTTCTTTTTCTCCTTGTGTTTCTTCTCTTGTTTTCCCTCTTTTGATCTTCTGCATTTTGTTCTCTATCTTTCCTTTGAGACAATGTTTTCCTTCTTTTAATTTTCTACATTTTGTTCCTGTTTTCTTTCTTCTCAGCCAAAGCCTCGTCGCTTTCCACAGACTTAACACTACTAATTAGATTATTTTTAGTTATATATTCTCAGTCCCTTTCTTCTGTATAATGTTTTATTATTATATATTAAATTTTGTTTTTGGATTTTAAGCTCATTTGTTTTTCTATAGCTTTATTATGTCTTTCGGCTTTCATTTTTTATTTTTAAATTTGATTAATTTTTTAATAAATATTAAACCTTCTAAGAACACAGAAATCTTTTATCAAAGACTAATTAGATGTAATTCTGACATAAGTTATATAATTGGATAGTTTTAAAACTCGTTTTTATAAATAAATTACTGTAAAATCATTTTTTTTACTCTGATTAATTAAATATAATATCTTTTTAATATTTGTGTTGTTAGGACACAAGTTGTACAATTTAATAGTTCTAAAACTTATTTTTATAAATAAATTCATTTAAAAATCAATTTTTTTTAAAATTTGATTATTCAGATGTGACATTTTTTAATCTTTGAGTTGTTAAGACATAAGTTGTACCACTTGGTGGTTTTAAAACTTAAATTTTTCAAACCAAAAAATAATATAAAATATTCTTAAAATGATTAATTAGAAGTGATATATTTTTAAGTCCTTCAGTTTTTAAGATACGAGATGTACGGTTTAATAATGTTAAAATTCGTATTTTTGAATAATTATTCAGGCTAAACAAACTAATTGTCTTTCATCAATTTTTTTTTTATAACAAAACACATTTTCTTCCAAAGCAATCACCACATCCACATTTTCTACCTAAGAACTACATAGCTTTGATTTCACTATCGCATCGGGATATACATAGGAGCAAGATGACACTCTTGTTAAACACATTATTAAAAAATTTCTTTTTTTTTTCCTCTCTTTCTTTAGCACAAATTTGTTTCAAAATAACATTAAAAACACAATTGATATTTATATTTAATAATAAAGAGAAATAAATATATTTAAGTTAATATTAATTTTGCATAATTAATTATAGGTAACCGTATTTTAATGGATGTTGTAGGTGTTAATACCTTTCCTATGCATAATTGACTCATGAACTTTCTCTATTTTAAAATAAACTTTGGTAGCGGCTATATTGAATTCGAGAAACACTCGAAATTTTAGGTTGCGATAAAAGATTTCTCTACTTCAGAAGAAAACAAGTTACTTACTTGAATGTGTGCGAGAATAGAAGTTTTCATTCTTCAATAATTATTTTTCAAATTTTGTAGAAATTGTTGACGATATACAATGTTCTTTCTTGTCAATTGTTTTAATTTTGGTATCGATTGAACCCCCCGGTGCTTATTGATTTTAGGTTGACTACTGGCTTCCTCTAGACCCACATATGCATCCATTGAGTTGTCCACTGCTCTAAGGCCAATTTGGGTTCACTCCTACTCAAAACCACTTCACAATTCTCCATTTTTAAATTAGCTAAATCCATTATGACTTGTCTAGCCAAAGTTGCCCTAAATATGGTTGTTCCCGGAGAAAAGGAATTACCAAAGTCATTGCAAGACTCCATCTTCTTGCCAATGTTAGTTGTGTTACATTGTTTCAAAACATAACTACACATCACACTATAAAGGCCCACCCCATCACCTTCAAAGTTAGTCCCACATACCTTGCATTTCTTACACCTCGTTGCATACATTTTACCTCCCACAACGACTTTACTACGCTCAACTCCTTTAAACCCCAAAACAACATCCTCTTTTTCATTCAAGTTCTTCCCACCAATATGCCATCCACCCTTCAAAAGATCTACTTCAGTTCCTTCAACATCTAGAGCAAGATATAATTTTTTCATTTGGTTTACTTGGTTCTATATCCCATCATCAAGAGATACAAATGATTCAACCCCATATTTTGATCCAACCTCGTCTTCCTCAAACCATTTGTCCCCCTTTCCTTCCATGCTCACTAACTTGCTTGTAATAAGGATCCTCCACAATTCTCAATGAAAAAACAACATTATTTATCTTCACATTGACTACCCGATTGACGAAAGCACAAAAAGAAGTTTGAACCAACAACCTAACATGCTCCAAATGAGACTTACACTCAGTTCCATCATCAAAATTAATGAACGTCGACTCACACATGGTTTGAATCGATTCACAAATGATTTAGAAGTCAATGATTGCAACCCTAAACTACATAAGTCTACTCATACAATGTATAAGTTGATCCATTCAACTTATAGTGAGTTCAGTAAGCTGATTCACATATTAGGTGAGTCGAATCACTTGCGTAAAAAATCTCGAATCAGGATTGAGCCATATATAAGTCGATTCATGTAACCTCTAAATCAATTCATGCTTTCAGAAATCACGTGGAGATGGTTATCAATGAAATGCACAACTTTCAAGATATTCCTACATGCACCTATTCTGAAAACACTATTCCAAACCTTTAATGGATATTAAGAATTAGAGGATTAACAAAGACATACACAACCATATATACCAAACCTAATTTTGACACTCATCGAAACTATAAGTCTAATATAAGAAGATTTTCAGTCAGAATAGAGGGTTAGACTGACCCATCTAACATGCGTAGACACAAGACTTCTTTAGGCTACTGAAATATCTAACTTTTAACTAACAAAAATGAATTTTAAAACTCTTGTATGTCGACTCGTGTGAATCAACTCATAAGTGATTTAGAAGTCAAGAATTGCAACCCTAAACTGCATAAGTCGAGTCATACAATATATAAGTTTATTCATTCAACGTACAAGGAGTTTAGTTAGTCGATTCAACATATATCATAACAATAACATTAAGTTTAATATAAGGAGACTTGCATTCACGACAATGGATTAAGTTGACCCATCTAACATATCTAGACACAAGACATCTTTAGGTTCAATAAAAGGCATTCAAGCTCTTTCTCCCTTTTGGTTAGCACCACCATTTTGTTCATGCTTGCGTGGACATTATAGGGTTGCAAATTTATTCTAAATTTTTCGTGATAATATGTTAAAGCACGCTCCAAAAGGTATTCTTATTAGCCTTTAAGGTGTTTAACTTGTTATTTGATATATGGTTAACAATTTAATCAAGATATATATATATATATATATTTTGGATTTTTTATGCTAAAAGGATAATTTTTAAATTTATTTGCAGTTTTGTTCTCTCTATTTTCACCAATTTGTAGAATTGGTCCCCACATTTTAAAATCCGAAAGTTTTGGTCACTCCTTAATATTTTATAACTAAAAAAATAGTTATTTGACATATTTTGAATAATGTAATATATGATAATGGTGTAGAATCATATAGATGTATTAATTATTTATATGTTATTAATTAAATTACAAAGACAAATAATTTAAAATGTTGAAATTGAAGTTTTAGAGATTTTTACAACATTTCCATAAGTCTTAATCATTCAACATTATCGCATCATATGCCACATTAGTATTTCCTAGTTACAAAATCATTGAGTGAGACTAAAATTATATGATTTTTAATCGGAGGACTAATTTTACAAATTGGTGAATATAAGAGGACAAAAGTTATAGTGAAAACCTTATTTTTATATATATATAAAAAAAAAGTCTTGTATCCCTAACAACCCCTTGGAAAAAAACCACACATAAATCACGTTCGCTTTGGTTTGTACTTAAACACCGAAAGAAGTCACAAGGAAATATTGGGTTGCTACGCTTATAAATTTTGGAGTTTTTTAAATTTTAGAGACAACTTGTAAGGTTTCCAAAAACTTGCGAGTTTGAACGAGTTTGGACTAGTCAAACCAACGTTACTAAATTGCATGAGCGAGTCAACTCATTTAATGATGGTGGGTTTATAAGTTTGGCCAAGACAAACAGTTGACTCACAAATTTTACAAACTAACTGGATTTCCTGCCGAAAGAGCCCATGTGAACTACAACATAAAGGACCAAATAGTTCAATTTCATGTAAACTTTTCATTCTGCAACTATTCTCTTCACTGATAAGATTCTTACTTGAGTGTTGCAGTCCTAACGGATACTCCACTACCATGCTTGACTGCCACCTCACCGCCTCTAGTCATCTTTCATCAAGATACTGTTAGAATTGGGCAGTACATAATTGAAATAGGGAAATTGAAATCTTTATTGAATTAAATAGAGTACGAGTTTACAATTCTACAAGCACAAAATTGATAGACGTGTTACAAGAATAAACACTTAATAGTTTCTTGTCTTTCCTTTTCCTAATTTCCTACTTTTATTTGCTCCATAACTGCTCAAAAGTAGTTACTGCACTGACTTACAACCTAAACTGACACAATAAATTGCTTACATGAAAAACAATTGCTATACAAACTTAGTTCCTATTTAAATTCTAACTCTTGACCATCCTCTTATAATATTTAATTATATGAGGCCTAACAATACTCCCTCCCAAAAGAGTCACCTTGTCCTCAAGGTGAAAAGAATGAAATTGCTCCATAATGGTCTCAACAGGTTTCCATGTTGCTTCAAAATATGGTAGGTCATTCCACTGAATCAAAACTTTTATTGTGCCGTTGGGAGTGTTGCAGACATCTTGTACAACAACTGGAGTTACTAGCAATTCTATTTATAGGTGACAAAGGTTGATGGGTAGTTGAAGAAGAGATGGCCTTCTTAAGTATGGATACATGAAACACTGGATGTATCTTACTCTCTGGTGGAAGAGCTAATTCAAATGCAACTGCTCCAATCTACTTTGAAATTCGATATGGTCCATAAAAACGAGGACTTGATTTCTCATTTATCTTCTTACCCAAGGAATGCAATCTGTAGGGCTGTAATTTCATATAAACCCAATCTCCAACCACTAGTGAAATAAGATGTTTGGACTGATCAATGCACTTGCTCATTTGATTATGAGTTATTACCAAATTGTTTTTTAGATCATGCAACATTTTGTCCCTGTCTTGTGTCATAATGTTAACTTCTTCAACAACCAAAGGACTAGTAGTCCGTTTTAGGAGATAAACTGGGTCTTGACCATATATAACTTTAAAGGGGGTTAATTTTATAGAGTTGTGATAATTGGTGTTAAACCAAAATTCAGCCCAACTTAGCCACTTTGCAAATTGTTTGGGCTTAATGCTTGTGAGGCATCATAAGTCTATTTCCAAACACCTATTGAGTACTTTGGTTTGTCCATCTGTTTTTAGGATGGTAAGCATAACTAAATTTGAGTTTCATACCTGCCATTTTGAATAACTACGACCAAAAATGGCTCAAAAAAATCTTATATTTTTCAAGCACAATAGTTGAGGGAAAGCCATGTAACTTTACTACCTCTTGAAGGAAAGTTTCATCAACATCTTTTACAGTGAAAGGATGACTAAGTGCTAAAAAATGAGCATATTTAGTCAATATGTCCACCACTATGAGAATTACATTTTTACCTTGAACTTTAAGTAATCCTTCAATGAAATACATAGATATATCAACTCAAACCTGATTGGGTATAGGTAATGGTTGGAGAATGCCTGTAGGAGACAAAGCTTGATACTTGTTCAGTTAACACACCTCGCAATTGGCCACATGTTGCTGGATATCTTTTCTCATGTTCTCCCAATACACAACCTCATAAATTCTTTTATAGGTTTTGAAAAAGATAGAGTGTTCCTCCACTGCTGAGTTGTGAAATTCTTGTAGCAAAATGGAAATCCTTGAAGATCCTTTTGGTAGCACCAATCTCCCCTTATAGAGAATTTTTTGTTTTGTTTTGAAATGTATAGCCTGGATGAGTGAGCATCAGGATCTTGGATTAGAGCATGTATCAATTTTTTTAACAAAGGATCTTGATAAGTTTTTGACTCCTAATCTTCCACTTCTTCAAAGTGAATTGAAGACTAAACTGCAAATATCATATTTCTAGAAAGTGTATCAACCACACCATTTTCTTTTCCCGACCTATAATGGATTTCAAAGTCCAATCCGATGAGTTTTGAAGTCCACCTAAAATATTCTTCACCCATTACTCGTTGTTCTGTTATAAATTTTAGGCTTTTCTAATATGTGATGATGATGAAATGCCTTCCTAGTAGGCAATGTCTCCAATTTTGAACAACCATCACAATAGCCATCAACTTTCTTTCATAAACACTATCAGCTTGTTTGATAGTGTTTGGCTAAGAAAAGTCACTAATCTCCCTTCTTGCAATAAAATTGCACTCAAACCCTTTTGAGATGCATTAGTTTCTATGGTAAAGTTTTTAGAAAAATCTAGCACAATGAGTGTTGGTAATTCTGCCACCAATCTCTTGAGTTGTTCCAAGGCAGCTTAGGCTTCACTATTCCATTGGAAGTTGTCTTTCTTCAAAAGTTGGGTTAAGGGTCTAGCTATCTTGCCATAATCTCTAACAAATCTTCTATAATACCCTATCAGCCCTAAAAATCCTCTTAAGGCCTTGATGTCCTTGGGTGTTGGCCAATCTAACATAACTTCTATCTTCTTTGGATTTGCTGCAACTCCACCTACTGAGATGATATGACCCAAATACTTTAATTGAGTTTGCCCATAAGTGCAATTTTTTCTTGTCGGCAAATAACTGATTCTCTTTCAACAAAGATAAGACATCCCTTAAATGCCTTTGGTGCTCTTGTTCATCTGTACTATAAACCAATATGTCATCAAAGACAACCAACACAAACTTTCTCAAGTACGGCCTTAACACTTCATTCATAAGGGATTGAAAAATAGAATGGGCCTTCGTAAGTCCAAAAGGCATGATAGTAAACTCATAATGTTCTTTATGAGTTCTAAAAGTTGTTTTTAGAATGTCCGCTTCGCGTATCCTAATTTGATAATACCCCAATTTTAGGTCCAATTTTGAAAACATCACTATGCCTCCAAATTCATCAAGCAATTCGTCAATAATAGGAATAGGGTTTATCTTATTCAAAGCCTTGTAATCTTCACAAAAGTACCACCAGCCATTTTTTTTCCACTAAAATGATTGGGCTAGAATAGGAGCTCCGACTTGGTATGATAATACCAAAATTCAACATATCATCTACTAATCTTTCTAAGGTTGTATATTGAGAATAAATGCACCTTCCTTCAAGATAATAGGATGGTCTTGCCTTCTAGTAGAGGGCAGCCCTTGAGTTCTTGAAAAATATCATAATATTCTTCTAAAATAGTTGTTGCCCATTCTGAATTCTCATCTGTAACTTCAATTTCAACTTGTAGTGGATGGTATTCCACTAAGAATCCTTGGTCTTGACCATTTAAATCGGGGTCCCCTTTCAAAGTGTGATAACCATTTCCAATAGGAAATCTAAATGTCAACTCACGTAAATTGGCTCTAATTTCTCCCAGTCCAGTCAACCATTCCATCCCTAACACTACATCCACTCCTCCAAGATCAAAGAAATATAAATCTTGTTGCAATTTGAGTCCCTGCATCACCAATTATAATTGAGGACACGCTCCTTCACAATCAAGTTTTCTCCCATCTCCTACTTACATCGTGTATATGGAGGTTGCAAACATTTGCAAATTATGTTCCTTTATAGTGGCTGAAATGAAATTATGTGAAGCTCCACAATTTACAAGGACCATAACATGTTCCTTGACAATTATTCTCCATAACTTATTGATTTTCTTCGAAGTGAGACCAAGAATGCTACACATGGACAATTAAAAGGCTTTCAACTCCCCTCTACGTCCACTAGGTTTGGTTCTTGCAATTCACAATTCTCATCTTCCCACCCAAAAACCAGCACGAGCAATTGCTTGTTAACGCACACATAGTCTGGACTAAATCCCTCATCACAACAAAAACATAACCCATTATGTGATTTCTCTTGCATTTCAGCCTCGATTAACCTTTTGAACCCTCTGCCTTTGAAAGATCCAACAGGCTTTGCAACACTTCCTTCCCCTGAAGAACTTCTAACTCTTGATATTGTAGTTTACGTTTGTTGCTTTACCCCTAGTTCCCATGTCATTGTTCTAGTATTATTGTAAGTTCTCATTGGTTTACCCCCAGAACTTGCGGAATTGTCCCCTTTGGTGAATAAATTGTTCTTCTCATCAATTCTCTAAGCAAAGTCTATTAATTCCATAAGATTCTTCATTGGGTATAATTTTAATTATGCACTTATCACTTCCTTAAGTCATTCAAAAAGATTCCTTTCAAATATGTTGGTTCTATACATTTGAGTGGGTCTGCATAGAGTTCAAACTTCTATGGGTACTCTTCTACTAACCCTGTTTTTTTTAAGACTTAGTAACAATTCAAAAGGGCTTTCAACCATAGATGGTTGGAAATGCTTAACCACATTGGTATGCTAACCATTTCAAGTAGGCTGTTGAGCAGAAAATTCCCACCATTGGTATCATGTCAAAGCCTTTCCCTCCATGGCCACCATTACTGTGTGCAACTTCTTTGCCCCATACGTTCGTTTTAGATCAAAGTATCTATCAACCCTAGTCGTCCATTCTTATACATCTTCACCATCAAAGACCGGTGTCTCTAATTTCCTCCACCTTTCAATCCTGTTTTGTAAGTCTAGGGAATTTCTGGACTCTTTCCATACAACATAGTGTGACTCTCATTGTTGGAATAATCTTCCGGCCTCGCACGAATTAGCCTAGCAACATCAGCCAAGTCATTCAATTGGCACTTGAATTTGAGAACTTAACCTCTCCCTTCCTAATAACAACTCAATAATTTCTTGCCTTTGCTTTTCTTAATTTCCTACTTTCATTTACTCCATAACTCTTTAAAGCAGTTACTACACTAACTTACAACCTATACTGACACAATAAACTGCTTACATAAAAAATAATTACCATACAAATCAATTACCACTTAAAATTCTATCCTCTTATAATATTTAGTTATAAGAGGCCTAACATCTACAAACTACTATTTCCACTCTTCGGCTTGAGTATTGACACTTGGTCAAGTTACAATTATAGCTGTACAGTTAATTCTTATTGAATATGAAGTGTAAAGTCTATAAAATGTTAACAAAATTCAAATGTCATGTATATTAGCAATGCTATTGAATTCCAAAACAATTATATCCTTTGAAAGTACATGGATACACTTGGCAAGTAGATGTATAGTAGAAACAACTTTAGTAATACTTTAAACCAAAAACAATTGATACAACAATCCAACTACTGCATCATTCCTCTTTTGGAATCGAGAACTGCAGAAATAAATAAAGGTTACAATCAAACAAAGGTGAAAAATCTGGAGAACTGGTGATTATCAACAACCAAAGAAATTTATAATCCAAAGCAATGCCAAAAATTAAGATGATGGCTGTGTACAGCTTTAACTAGAGAAGCCTAAGATGAGCTGTATCATTCAGCTTTTTTATCTGCCAACCAGATCTCAGAGAATGCTGCAACACAGTCACTGAAGAGTCTTCTATGCAGAATTTATGTGACATCTGAGAGCTACATCCAAGAAGACCAGTAAGGAGACACTTGATTGGCACAGAATGAGTAAATAGTCCTATACAAGAAACAGATGGTGAAAAGCTGCTGAAACTAGAATTATGCAGTGAACTTTGGTGGTTTATGTTGCTAGAAGCAATTTCATCTTCGATCTCATCTCCAGTGGTTGTCACAAATTGTAACCTGCTTTTACCAGATTTTTTCCTCGAGAACGCAGGTCGATGTCTGTTGAGAGAATCCCATTGGTTTGAATGGAGAGAAGGTGGTCCATCTTGGTCATGAATTGAGTTTGTCATAGCATGGGAATTGTGCTGAGAAAATGCCTGGCTGTCAGTTTGATTTGAAGAGAAAACTAATCTCAATTTTTCATGTAACCCCAGGACAGTATCGTTTAAAAAGCGAATCATCCGGAATTCAACTTGTCTGAGTGATTCTCCAGAAGGTGCAGTAAAATCTGGTTGGAACCGGTCAATGTATCCCATAACTTCAGGTGTGTATGTTTCTGATCGAAGGCAGCCCTCCCAATTTCCCTGGCTAATCTCGGAAAGGGAATCTGAGGATTGAATTTGTTCCTCTGAAAAATTGACTTCCTGTACATTGAAAATTGGTCATTACAGTAAGATTTATTGCACAAAATTTTAAGATGTAACTAATCTATTTGTGATCTGCAGTTATGCAACCATTAGAAGTAAAATTCCAAAAACACATGAAGTTCAGTGTAAGACAATCATGCAACTATATTTATAGACAGTAGTATGTGTTCAAATTAAATACCCATTGTTTATTTGTTCAAATTAAAAATCAAACCAAACCTCAAGAACCGACCACAATTGGTTCGGATGATGGGTTTTACTTTTGAAAACCGATTATCTGGTTACCCGACCTGAGTACATGTGTTTTTTTTTAAAAACTGCTTAATGTAAGTGATCGCGAAAAACTACCTCACCCACATCACATTAATAGTTCTTATTTCCACCTAACTTAAACCCTAATGTATCTACCTTAGAGTAGTTATAGTGCCATGACGCCACCCCGCCTTCTCCTCCTTCTTCACCAGACGGTCGCATCATCCCACATCTTCTCTTCCTCCTTTGTCCCACAACCGCGTCTTCTGCTTCTCTGCCCCACACGTTCCATACATAGGCTTTCACAATTCATCTGTCGCTTCTGCTCTCATTGGTTTAAAAGTAACAGCAACCCATTCACCACACCTTCTCTGCCGCTTCTGCTCTCTCCTTGTCTGTTAGGTTTTCTAGTATATCTTATCTTAACATTCTCCTAGAGTGAAATTTCAAATGGCTAGTTTCTTCACTTTTCAAGATTTGAATTGCTAAGTTGCTAAAGATTTTGGTTTATATTTTGAATTGGTTTGTATTCTAAGTTTAAAGTGATAGAGAGGCAGAGGAAGTAGAGCTATGTTGGTGCAACTGTCTCACGTTGCTGCTTACGCTCTGTTAGCAACCTGTCACTCTTCGTTGCACCCAGTTGACATACATGGGGTTGCTTCTTTTCCCTCTGTTTCATAATATCAGATCCACCCACATGGGCACCAAAGGGATCTAAAGTGGCTTCCTTTATCTAAGTGCCTTGTTTGTCTTTTAGACACAACCTTATTAATGCCAAGATTTGAAGCCTTCTAATTGAACTTACTTTTAGCTTTCTTGTCACCACATTTGTCAGGGATTAAATCAATGCATCTTCAATTAGAATTTGAATTCATCCTCCCAATATTTGATTTCAACTGACTCATTCATGGCTGGCTTCTCTATGGCACCAGCATATTCAAATCCATCTCCGTTCCACCTTAGCCAAACTGCATGAACCCTTTTCCTTGACCATATTTTTTATAAAAGAAAGATGGTTGTCCACAATATCCATCTTAATGTTTGTTTTACTAGTTATTTTTACTTCCATAAAATCAGCTTATTCCCTATTCTTCAAACCTTCGTCTTTCCTCCAACTTTCTAGCTCCAAAAAGTATAATCCCGCATCATGGACCAAACTGGCAGGTCCAGTACCTACTTTAGTTTAGAACTGCTTGAGCACTGCCTTTAAGAAGCTTTCCCACATTGCCTAAGGATTTATTAAGATCCAGTAATAGGCAGAAGATAGTGTATAAGAGAAAGAAAGGAAATGAATGTGCATTATTTTTAGAAATCGGAAAAGCAAGGCAAACTTGCATCTTACAAAGGGAACACCCTCATCAACCAGTCCATTTCCTATTTACTACTCTTTTATCAACTGTGTCAACTGACTACTACCTGCCAAACAACTACCATAAACACCTAACTTGTTGCTTCCTCTTTTCCCCTTAGACAGACTCTGTCGAATAAACAGCCCAAACGTAATATCTTATATCTCCTACAAAATACAAGAACCTCTACAGTTTCCTCTTTGAAGGCAAGCTTGATAGCTCTATTCAAAATTCTTCAGGCAAATGCTTCTCAATTCTTGCAGACTAAGAGCAACTCTCTGGATTAGGGAGTTCTCAAACCAGTAGATAAAATTGGTTTGGAGATCACAAGACAATTAGTATGTGAGTTGCAGAATTTTATTAGTGTTTGTGATCGCCCCGGAACAACAGAAAACTCAAATTAGCAGGAATCAAAAGCATGTTCTTGCTCCACATATCACTACCAACTACAAAACTCCCTCTAAGAGCTTACAAGGTCTACCTCTCAACTAACAAGGCCTGATTAATGGGTTTGGCCCAATTTATTCCTCAGGCCCACTCATATCCTTATTTCTCCAGTTTTAAGCCTTCAAAGAGTGTGCTAGAAATTCCTTCCCATCATTCTATACTGTCATCAACACTTATCTGGAAAAAATCATTTACCGTCTAGTCTAGCAATAAAATCACAATCGGCATTGAGTATGTTGACAGCTGTTAGTTCTAAGAATATTCTAGAAGACAGAAGAATTTAGAAACTGAAACAGATCACTACAATATGATTTTATTCTAATAAATTCCTATGAAACCAGCCCTTGATGGAAAGGGAAGATTGGGCTGAACCAGAAATGACAGATTCATCTCAAAATGGAAATAGAAAATTCCTTAGTAATCAATTGGCTGATCAACTCAATGGATTCTCCTATTGGGAAGCCATATTTCTCATTATTAGTTGAAATTACTTAATTTACTCCTATGCAACACCGATAATAATTTAAGAAAATGGAACTAGTTAAATGTAACCACATTTGTCAGTATCATGTTGGTGTCCGAAAACAACATGCTTCGAATACTGACACATCTTTAGTTGAAAGTGTCAATGCTTCTCTCCTCACTCTTAAGAAGTAAATTTTAGTATGATACCTTAGCATAATATTCCAATTGGAATGAAATATAAGCAAAAAAGTAACGAAAAAGTTGATCTATCTGGTATTAAATAAAGACCAAACACATGAACTTTTCCATTAATGGTTTTGCTTATATTTCATTCATTCCGCTGGAAGTATAATTCAACTTACACAAACTAATGCAGTAACATAGAACTAAGTTGCTTCAATTCAATCATATAATCAACAAAAAAAAAACTAAAATTAAGAGAATCACCTTACACACGGAAACTGCAGTTGACCTAGCTCGATCCAACGGAGAACAATAAACAGCATTAAACCGAACCCCTTGAGATTTAAGAAACACAGCCAAAGCCCTCGCCTGCCTCTTCCCATTCGGCGTCAACATCGCAGCCGGACACCTACCACCGACCAAATCCATCGCCAAATTCAACTCACACTCACCATGACAGATCAAAAAAACCTCCACAACCTCATCCTCCACCGCCGCCCCACTCGCCGACGAGAATCCACGCGAGAACATCACCGGCGGAGGGGACTGCAACGGCGTAGTCGGCGGCGGAGCGAGAACATTGTAAGGATCCCAAACCTTGATTGAAGGACCGAGACGCGGTGTTCCGAGAGATGAAAGTTGCGGAGAAAGCGGAGATGCTGACGCGTGGCATGGAAGCATCTCTGGTTCTTGTTCTAAAACCTTCTTAACAATTAGATGGTTGTTTAATTGGGACCCATTTAAGTGGCCGTTAATGTTCCTCTCTTCATCTTCTTCTTGTTCTTCTTCTTCTTCATCATCTTCGCTATCATTTCCCCCTTCAACTGAGTGATTCGCACCCATTATTTATTTATTTATTTATTTATTATTGTTGTTGTTCCTCAAAACGACGTCGTAGATCTTTATAATCGGTGAGATTTGATTTGAAGTTAATTGAATCTGAAGGGTAATGGTGTTTGTAATAGAAATTGGAAATCGTTTCGTAGGTGGATTTGTAAGAGTGAGTTAATGAATGAATGAAAGTAAAGAGAAGTAGATCTGTGTGTGTTGGTGTGAATAAGAGAAGGGTGGATGAAGAAGAATCTAAACGGATTCGCATACTATACAGTATACACTAAGAAGTTTTGTACATTAATTATTTTTTAAATGAAAGTTTTATTTATTTTAGATGGAATAAGAAGTTTTTTTTTATATTTTAAAAATGTAAATTTATGAGAAAATAGATCGCTGGTTAATAATGATTGTGAACGAATATTTGTATAAAATAGTTTGACTTTGTATACTCTTAATCTCATAATATATTTACTTGTTTGAATAATAGTATATAAGAATTTTCTGAAATTTATATGTATGATTATAGTTAAAAATGATATAAAACTTCTATTTTTAGTTTATAAAAAGAGGGTCTAATTCTAAAAAAAAAAAACAAAACAAAACAAAAGAAACTAAGGAACAAAATAGATGTTTCTGGATACAAATTCAATCATACAATCTAAATATAATATGTATTTTGATTCAATTCATTTAAATTTGAGTCTAATCCCAACTAACTAATTGAAACTCAATTATATTTGGTTCGAATATCGGATTTAACTTTTTGAACCCGTGAGCCCAACTCATTGATGTGGCACATATATTTTTATTTATTTTTTAATATTAATATATAATTAAAATTTAATTGTTCGACTATAATTGAGATTTTGTTGCTTATTTAATTAATTTAAGTGTTTTGTTGAGTTTGTGGATGTATTTTAAGTATTAAATGATATGTTACGATATAATTTTATTATTTTTTAGATGTTCAAGTATTTAAATTTAATTGCATTTAAAAAAATTATTACTCGTGAACTCCACCCAATTCGCTCATAATCAGATTGGTTTTGTTCGGGTTTAATGAAAAAATCATGGGTTGAGAGCTCAACCCAATCCAGATAAAATTGATTGGTTCGAGTATCAAATTAAGTTAAAAACAATCAAACCCAACCCGTATACAACCCTACCTCTAAATATGACGAACTTGGATGTGCCAATCTAATGCTTGGAGCTTTTGGATGTATTTCACTAAAGTGGAAACAATCCATTCGATGCCATCAATGTTCAACTTTATCCAACCCTCAAGCGGCCTCATCCAACATACGTAGATTGTCTTCTTAATCTGACGACTTAAATGCAAATGAGGATGATGACAATAATCAATATCTTTAGAGTATTTCAGAATAGCCCCCATATAATCAATTGGTCTCTCAAAATTAATTTAAAAAATTGATTTATTCCTTAACGTCCAAAGGAACCAACATGTTGTCATGAAGATTGTTTGACAACGATCATTTCGAGCTCCACCCCAATTCTTGTTAAGGTTGCTGCAAATTTATTTTCTGCAATCAAAAGAAAAGACATGTCATTAGAAGGAATAAGTTGAAACCATACTTGAGTAGCTTGCACATAGCCACACAAAACGTGAAGGGTAGTCTCATCATCCCTCCCACATCTAGGATCATAAAGCGAAATTCCTACTCCCATTTATGCCTTAGAAAGTTGGTGAGAATACGTTCGTGCACCGCCAACCACACAAAGGGTTGGATGCAATGGAGACTTTTCCACCCCCACACAATCGTCCAATTGGTATCTTCAACAGTGATAATTTCATGCTGCAAATCATAAGGACTCTGAACTGTAAAATGGTGTGTTGGTGCCTCTCACCCTAGAGTATTGGGCTCATCCGCGTTCGAAGTAGGCAGGAGCGTAAACACTTGATGCACAATAGAAGCTGATAGATTATTGTATAGAAAATTCACATTCAACTCCTCTTCAAGGGTTACAGCCTCCCTAATGGATATAGTGGTACCAACAAAATTACTCTTTGCTAAAGAGAGAAGTAGGGTATCATGTGAAACCCATTTGTCCAACCAAAACCTAGTTTTCCTCTCATCACCAATTTTTTTGACAACATGACTCTAAAAGTCGGTCTGCTAGCTTTCAACAGTTGGGAATCATAAGGCTAAGCACTGTAGGATAAGTTAAAATCGTTGTATAAGAACCCTGCACCAAAGATCATGAAGATTTTGTATATGATTTCATGACATCTTCATGAGAAAAGCCTCATTCAAATGGTGGAGTTTCTTCATACCTAAACCTCCATTAATTTTTTGTTGACAACACATGTCCCAACCAATAAGATGGACCATATGACCTTTTTCTAAATCACCCTACAAAAAACCTAGTTGAATCTTCTCAATCTCATCACAAACACCTTTAGGGATCTTTGCATATTGCATATGATAATGCAAAATAAAGCTAATGATTGACTTCGAAAGAGTTATTCTGCCAGCCAAAATTAAGCATTGTTGTTTCCAACCACTCAATACACACCTAGTTCTTTGGTATAAAATATTTATGTGTTGTCCAATTTTTATTATTACTCTATTTTAATTATAATAACTATTATATACGTATCCAAAAATAAAAATGTAATAATAATAATTATAACAAAAAAAGAGAGCTGAGATATCTGTTCACATATTGTACCTTTTTATTTTTGAACGAAACAGTGAAACAGATGGACACGACAATAAAACAGTGAAACAACGTAACGCGATGATATGTGAACGAAACAGATGGACACGACAGTGAAACAGTTTGTTAAAGGATTTGCTCGTGCGTTGTCGAATATATCGCGACACAAAGGCAACCAATGATCGAGGGTGAATAATGTGGCGCGGTGAGCGATGATGAATTTCATCCGACGACAGCGACTATTAATTCTAATCATAAGGGTAAAACTATTTATTCTTTGTCATGATTTTTTTTTTTGAGCTATTTGATAAAGACATGATTTGAGTTTTCTATTATATTACAATATGGTTAAATTTGTTTTCTTGGTGATTGGTTTATAAAAATCAATCATTTATATTTTTCTTAGCATTTTGTGATGCAAAGAAAACAATTTTAGGAACTGACCACTTTAGAAAAATGAAGGCTTTTGTTTTTGCATACATAGAAAAATGAGAAAGAAAAAAAAAAGAACATTTTTTAAAGGGTTGCAATACAAAGACTAATAAGAAAAAAATTAGAGAAAGAATAAGAAAGTGATACCTTACTACTGAATTGGTTTTGTTGGACTGATTTTCCCAAGAATAGATTCTCTACTCTTCTTTTGCCTATGATTCTCTCTTATTTTTTTTACTCAATCATGTTCCCTCTTTCTACTTTTGATGTCGATTATTTATAGACTTTTTGGGTGTAGGTTACAAAATCTAAATTAAAGTTCTTGAGGATCAAAGCTCCACTTGAGAAAGTTTTCTTTACGACGTACGGGCCCTCATAGTTAGGGTTCATTTCCTACGATAATCGTTTTGAATGAGTAAGATCTTTTTTAGCACCAAGTCTCCTTCTTGGAATTCTCGAGGACGTATTTTTTTCTTGTATTCTCTTTTTAGTCTTTTCTGATATAATAGCCCATGGCATAGGGCCACCAATCTTTTTTCTTCAATTAAATTCAATTGATCGAAATGGGTTTGTACCCATTCCGACTCCTCTAGTTTGGCTTCCACTAATACTCTTAGTGAGGGGATTTCTACTTCAATGGGTAGCACAACCTCCATTAGACATACTAGGAAAAAGGGGTTGCCCCAGTTGAAGTGTGTATCGAAGTGTGGTACCCGTTTAGTGCAAACGAAAACATTTTTTGCCAATCTTTGTATGTTACAACCATTTTCTGAATAATTTTTTTGATGTTTTTATTTGCTACTTCAATTGTGCCATTCATTTTTGGTTTGTACGAGGACACGTTGTGGTGTTCAATTTTAAAGGTAGCACACTATTCATCCATCTTTTTGTTATTCAGATTTGTTGCATTGTCAATAATGATCTTACTTGGTAGACCATAACTACATATCGACTCCCTTTTTAAGAATTTGACTACCATATTTTTTGTTACATTGGCGTACGAAGCGACCTCTATCCATTTGGTAAAGTAATCAACTGCCACCAAGATGAAGCGATGTCCATTTGATGTTTTCAGTTTGATCATTCCAATGACGTTTATGTCCCACATTGAGAACGTCCAAGACGTTATAAGGGTGTTTAGGGGCATTGGTGGGGCGTGAATAGTTAAAACAATTATTGACATTTATGGCATTTCTTTATATAATTAAAACAATATTTTTCTAGGCTGAGCCAGTAATACCCGGCCCGAAGAAACTTTCTAGACATGGCATGTCAATTCATATGGATCTCATAAGAGCCATCGTGGACATCTTGTAGAATTTATTTTTCCTCATTGACATCAACACATATGAGGAGTACCATATCATGATTCCTCTTATACGAAATATTTTCGTTCATGAAAAAGCTCGCGGTTAACCATCTTAGAGTTCTTTTCTCGTTCTTCGATATTTAAGGAGGATAATCTATAGTTATAAGATAATGTTTGATATTGTGATACCACAGTTTCTCGTGGGTTTCTTCTTCTATTACATGGAAGTAGGTAGGATGATCTCGACTCTCAATTTTAATGGATGGGATTTCATCGTTTCGACTTATTTGAAACATCGAGGATAAAGTAGCCAAAGCATCAGCCAATTGATTGTTTTCTCGAGGGACATGGTTAAAAGTGATTTTTTCAAATTTTAAAGACAATTATTTGATATAGGTAAAATAAGGTATTAACTTCTTATCTTGAGTTTCCCATTCTTGGTTAAGCTGATTAATGACTAGGGCTAAATCTCCATATACTTCCAAAACTTTCGCTTTTGATTCCAAAGCCGCCAAAATTTCCATGGCACAAGCTTCATAGTCTGTTATATTATTGCTACAATCAAAACAAAAGTGTGTCGTGATAAGTATCAACTGTTTTTTGGGAGATATTAAGACAACCCCAATCTCATGCCCCATTATGTTTGAGTCCCCATCGAACAACAAGGTCCATTTTCCATTACCACATTCTTCAGACGAAACCATGATGCTTTCGTCTAGGAATTCGCATTGTATTGACTTATAATCATCCACAAGTTGATTAGCTAGATAATCTGCTAAAGCACTCCCTTTGATGGCTTTTGGAGTAACATAGGTAATATCATATTCTGATAACATCAGCTGTCGGCAAGCAATTCTCCCTATGAGAGCAGGCTTTTCAAAAATGTATTTGATTGGATCCATTTTAGATATCAAGTAAGTCGTATGGCAAAGCATGTATTGCCTTAAGCGATGGGCTGCCTAGGCTAAGGCACAACAAGTATGTTCTAACATTGTATATCTCATTTCAACATTTGTAAACTTTTTACTTAAATAGTAAATGACATGCTCCTTTTTTCCTGTTTCATCTTGTTTCCCCAACACTCATCCCATGGCCTCATCGAGGACTGTAAGATAAATAATCAAGGGTCAACCTGGAACTCAGGGGACTAGAATTGAAGGCTTTTGCAAATACAATTGGATTTTCTCAAATGCGTTTTTACATTCTTCGTTCCATACAACTGTTTGATTTTTCAGTAAAAGTTTAAAGATTGGTTCGCAAGTGGCAGTTAGTTGTGATATAAATCTTGAAATATAATTTAGTCTCCCAATAAAATTGCGAAGTTCTCTTTTGGTACTTGGGGGAGGCGTTTCTGAAATGGCCCAAATCTTATCGAGGTCAACCTCTATTCCTTTCTTACTAGCCACAAATCCCAATAATTTTCCCGACCTCGCGCCAAAAGTGCATTTGGAAGGATTAAGATTTAGCTTAAATTTTCTAAGTCAAAGAGTTTCTTTATATCAATAACCTATTTTTCTTTTGTTTTTGACTTAGCAATCATATCGTCTACATAAACTTCTACCTCATTATGTATCATGTCATGGAACATGATGGGGGAATTGACCTCTGATTTGCGGAAGATTTATGCAGAATAATGTCTATTCTAACAATATCCGTAGCAGTTTAATAAATTTGTTATTTACTAAACACAAGAATGAATAAGGTCCCTAATAAACAATTCTAATGAATGTCAAACTATGTGGATCAAGATATATATGGAGTAATGCTTCAGAAAACAATTAATAGCCAAGATGTTGATTTTCATGCAATTATGTTAAGACAATTAATCATACAACAACACTTAACATAGATTCTTTATCATGCATTCAATCAATATCATAAACGTAATAATTGCAGAAATTTAAACGAGATAAGGGAAAGAAGAGTGTACGCATATTTTTATACTAGTTCAGTCGTCTCGTGACGACCTACATCCAGTCCCAAGATCCAACTAGATCTTAGCCTGTCCAATAGAACTTCTTAGAATCAGTTTTCAGATTTTACACAGCGCCTCGCACCAATCTTAAACTATTATCCCTGTTCTATCTTTCCCTCCCTGAATTCCCAAGTTTAAGTCCCATAAACTTGACCAAGAATTCAATCAAGCGTCTTCTTGTTGACAGCCCTCAACCTCGAAGAACACCACCAGTAATAACTGGATTTTCTCAAAGTAATTTGGTTACAAAAATTGTTTTACAGAAATGAAACAGATCAATTATACAAAGTTCTTGATCTTCAATCATCTCAAAGCAGTCTTTCTCAATTCAGTCTTTTTCAATCCTCATTGATCCCAAACGTTGATTGTTCATGGCTGAAAGAGATGTTCAAAGTAATGTCAGTTGAGAAAGAGTTAGTGGTAAATGATGTATATCATCAGTTGTGAAAGTTCTGTATGTATTATTGTAGTATGTGTTATGAGAAGAAGTGTGTGAAAACAGTTTATATAGATTCTGGAAAAACAACGTATGAATCGATTTGGCAAATCAATTCATTAAAGTTATAAAGCACACTAATCGATATAACCAATCGATTTCACGAATCTTGTTTTTCTTGAATCTTGAAACTGCTTACACTAATCGATTTAACGAATCGATTATTTTAACTGAGTTCTTCAGACTTGGATGAATGTAATTAATTGAATCGATGTTCATAATCAACTTGGCATGTTCTGTTCCAACAACGAGATCAAAACAATCGATGTACTTGATCGATTCAACCAATTCATTCATCTCTGTTTCTAAAACTTTTTGCACAAATCGCTTTAGTCAATCGATTACACTGGTTCCAGGGACACTGTGATTTTCAAAAATCGACTTGCCTAACCGATTGTAAACTTAAGTCTGAAGCTTATTTCAGCAGTTTGCTCGTTCAATCGATTTACCACGTCGATTGATGCCAAACTTAATTCAACTGAAATAAAATAGTAGATTGTGCTAATCGACTGTGTATGTTCCAGACCAAGGTTATTTTGAAACTTATTTTAGTAAATCGATTTGCCTAACTGATTTTGTAATCATTGGTTTGGCTCTGGGACATTCACACTCGATTGTGTCAATCGATGTAGACAAACAAAAATAAAGAAGTGATTGGATTAATCGATTTTCCAAATCGATTAGCTTGCAAGACATGCTACTGACTTGCGCATTTTACTTTCAGGAAATGCACCAATCGATTTGTCTAATCGATGTAAGCAATCAGGTCAGTCCTGGTGATTTAAACAATCGATCTGCCTAATCGATTTGTGGCAAACTAGCTCTCCGACTTGCACAATTTATTTTTTAATAAGTGTACCAATCGATTTGTCTGATCGATTGATAGCCTGTTTGATTTTTCATAGAATGTGCAAATCGATTGTGCCCATCGATTGATTAATCCCAGACTGGATAATATCATTCAACCATGTTACAGAATCGATTTTACTAATCGATTTGCTTATGAATTTGCAATCTTTTGTTGATTTCTTGAGTTCCAAGCAATTGTCTCAAGTTTGTAGGATTGAGTTGATGTTCCTGAAATTTTTTTCTCAGTTCACAATGTCAGATTTATTTCAAGATGTATGTTTGTCAATAATATCAAAAACGAACATATGTCTAACAATCTCCCCCTTTTGGATTTAAGTGACAAACATGCAATTTTAACTTGAGAAACATTAAAAATAACAGTCTAGTAAAGCTCCCCCTAAATATGAGTACCATTCATTTCATATAGTGAAATGAGGGTTGGAGTTAACATAGACATACCACTGGCATTAGAACTGTTAGAAAAATATTAGGACATATAAAACTATCAGAGCATATGAAATATAAAACAAACATTGCTAACATAGGTTAGTGCAAGTTAGAAATTTCTCTCTCCCTTTGTCAATTAAGTCAAAAAGAGGCAAAGGAGAGAAGTTTGCTCCCCTTGTGTTGGTAGCAAGCCTGAAAACTGAAATGCTGCTATACATTGAAACTTGAAAACAGATTAGTAACAAGAGCATAAAATTCAGTATGAGCATTAACTTAACAAAAGTTGTATCATTTCAATAAACAGAAACTGATTATGGCAAGCAATATGAAATGCAACAGTCACTAAGATCAATAAACTCATCTATTCAATTCATTCATCAAAAAGGATTAATACAATCAACTGAAATATTACATAGAATAGAGCAAAACAGAAAACAAAACAACTAAGAAAACTAAAATCCTAAACATCTAAAGTTTGCTGGCCCTCATTATTATCTGGGGATGAGGCTGAGACCGCTGTATTAACCTCAGCTGGTGTCTCCTCATCATGAGTTTCAGCAACCTCTAACTGCGTCGGAGTTGGTTCTTCAGCCGCTTGTCTTCCGATTTCACCAACATCGCTGAAGGACAACTTAATGCCCAGATGTTCCTGAATTGCTGCTATATCTTGCGCCATCTGTTGCTGATCTGATTGTATCTTCTGGATCGCAACATCCATTCTTTCATTCAAGGCCTCCATCTTAGCATTGTGAGCCATTTGAGCTGCCATAAATTCAAGCAGCTTGGAGAGCACCTCAGACCCTGCTGAAACTGACTCAGCAGCTGGTGGTTCAGCACTTTGCTAGGTTGGTTCAACATTGGCTTGAGGTCATCCCCAATCGCCATTCACCTTGCGCAACTGCATTTGGTTCACGATGGATTCACCAAATGCCAGAATGGTCTTGGACAATTCTTCACCCTTCACAGCTACCTTGAAGTGAGTGAGAATTTTTGTGATTAGCTGTGGATACGGAAGCACCAACTTTCCTTGCGCTGCTTCCTGCATGTGTCGAAGCACGATCCATGCCCAGCTCATCTTGAGCTCTTTGCAAAGACCCCACAGTAATACAATGTCCAGCCGTTGGACAACTGCATGATTTCCAGAACGCGGGACAAGCATTCTGGTGAGTGCGTACATCAGCATCCGATGTTGAACCTTCATCTGGCCGATTGAAAGTGAAACTAATTCCACAAATCCTTCGACCATCAGGTCCTGCACAACTGTTTGTCTCTCTAGAGACTCTTGCCATCCTTCATCTGCAGCGTCGGCTTCGGTGCTGCCGTCAACTGAGTTGCCATGGTAGGGAAATCCTGACAAGCTCGAGAACTCCTCAAAAGTCATGGAGATCTTCTTCCCTTTCACCGTTGCTTTGAATCCTGTATCCGTCATCTTGAATGTAGCATAGAATGCTCAAATCAAGTTGGGAAAAGTATTAAGCGAGCAGGACAAGAAGTCTTCCAAGCCATGGAACCGGAGATGGTTTTGAAAAGAAAATCCATCACTGTCGAAATAGTTGAAGTCCAATACATGAGCTTCGTGTATTTTCCTTTTGATGAATGATGGAGGAAGCTTGAATTCCTCAGCTGGCTTGTTTTGGTGCGTGGGAGTTTTCTGTTGTGGAGTTGATTTCTTTTGAGGTGTGGTCTTCTTCTGCGGAGTTGAAGAAGCACTCTTTTTCTTCTTCTTCTTCTTCTGTGATACATCCTTCATTGCATCCGCCATCAACTTCTCAGTTGGGTGCTCTTTCCTTTTCTTCATTTTTCCTTGATCTACTGCAACATTTTTGCCTTTGTCTTGTGCTGCAATCTTATGAGTAGGAATGGGTACTCTTTTAGAAAGAGTGGGTGGAGGAGATGGGGTACTTGAAGAAGATGAGGTTGAAGGAGTAGAGGGAGAGGTTCTCTTCACTCTTGCCATTTTGGATTGATTTTAGAAGAAATCTGAAGTTGTATGAGTAAGAATAGAGTTAGAATGGATCAAAACAGAGGGAAAAATTGAGTTTTGCAGAGGTTAGGATGAATGTGTAATGAGAAATCGATGTTGGGGTTCGATTGCAACTGTTCCTTTTATACTGCTGGGTACGCAAATCGATTGGTCCAATCGATTTAGTTACCGTTGCTGGGGAAGATCAAAGAACGGGTGTGTAACGACTAGTAAAAAACTTGTAACGGTAACAAAGTCAGTCGATTACCCAAATCGACGTCCATAGTTACCTAATCGATTTCCTAGATCGATTTCGTATCAGTTCAGAAACTTCAAATAGCAGATCAGATAGGAATCCATCTCAGCATCGATTTTCCAAATCGATTCTTTAAGTAAAACTCTCAATACAGTTCAGCTAATCGATTACCCAAATCGAATTCGAATTTGCTCAGAGATCTTTCATATCAGTTCAGAAGTTAACTCGTCTCAGCATCGATTACTCAAATCGATCATTTAAATGAGAATTGCAAACTAATTCTGACAATCGATTTCCCGAATCGATTTCGATCTTGTTCAGAAAACTTTCATATCAGTCCAGAACCTAAGTTGTATCAACATCGATTATCCAAATCGATGCTTTTGAATGATGATTTCAAACAAGTTTAAAGCAATCGATTTTCCAAATCGAATTCGAGGCAGAGTCAGGAGGAATTCTTCAATTTTGAAGTCTGGGTCTAAACTAATCGATTTTCCATATCGATTCTTTAACCATTATAACATGAAGTCAGTCGAATTCCATAATCGATTGAACTGGGAAAGTAAGAACATCTGAAGCTTCCTTAAAATGTCAAATCGATCTTCCAAATCGATTTCGTGTGAAAAACTTGAGAAAATAGACATATTATGGGTCAAGTCGACTAGGACAATCGATTTTATAAAGACACTTTCCTGTGTATCCACAGGATAGTCGATTTACCCAGTCGATTAGACTCATAACTCAGATCTGACTAGGATCTCATATGCCCAGTTTCATCCTAATGTAATGGAAGCTATCCTTTGGCAGAGCTTTGGTGAATATGTCTGCTAACTGCTCAGTTGTGTTGATGTACTCTAACTTGATGTTCCCACACTGAAACTGATCTCGGATGAAATGATGCCGAATTTCGATATGTTTGGTCCGGGAATGCATAACTGGGTTCTTAGTGATACTGATCGCACTTGTGTTGTCGCACAAGATGGGAACAGTTCCTAAGTCCACACCAAAATCTAACAAATGTTGTTTCATCCACATGATTTGGGCACAACAACTTCCAGCTGCAATGTACTCAGCTTCAGCTGTTGACAAAGCAATACTGGTTTTTTTCTTGCTGAACCAGGATACAAGTGAATTACCTAGCAAATGACAAGTACCTGAGGTGCTTTTCCTATCTAGTTTGCATCCAGCAAAATCTGAATCTGAATAACCAACCAAGGAACAAGTTGATCCCTTAGGATACCACAATCCAAGGCTCCTAGTCCCAACTAAATACCTGAAAATCCTCTTAACTGCACTAAGGTGAGACTCTTTAGGATTGGATTGATATCTCGCGCACATGCAAACGCTGAACATAATGTCAGGTCTGCTTGCTGTGAGATAGAGCAATGATCCTATCATGCCTCTATACCTAGTAACATCCACTGGTTTTCCTAATTCATCTCTATCTAGAATATTTCCTTGGCTCATTGGAGTATCTATGGACTTGAGATTATTAAAACCAAACTTCTTTAACAAATCAGTGCAATATTTTGTTTGACTAATGAAGATACCTTTCTTAGATTGGTTAATTTGAAATCCCAAAAAGTATGATAGTTCACCCATCATAGACATTTCAAATTGACCATTCATTAAATTTTCAAAATTTTTGCACAATTTGTCATTTGTTGATCCAAATATTATGTCATCCACATAAATTTGGACCAGCAAGATATCTTTTCCATTAGTTTGGATGAAAATAGTTTTATCCACATTTCCTCTCAAAAAGTTTTGTTGAATGAGGAAATTGCTTAACTTTTCATACTAAGCTCTTGGAGCTTGTTTCAAACCATAAAGGGCCTTTGTTAGCTTAAACACATGGTTAGGAAAATCTAGATTCTCAAATCTAGGTGTTTGGCTAACATACACCTCTTCATGGATGTCACCATTTAAAAAAGCACTTTTAACATCCATTTGGAATAGCCTAAAGTCCATGATACTAGCATAAGCAAGGAGTATCCTAATAGCCTCTAACCTAGCTACAGGGGCGTAGGTTTCGTCGAAGTCTATACCCTCTTCTTGGTTGTAACCCTTGGCCACTAACCTAGCTTTGTTTCTAGTTATGACACCATTCTCATCTAGCTTGTTCCTAAACACCCACCTAGTTCCTATGATGTGCTGGTTTTCTGGTTTAGGTACTAGCTGCCACACTTTGTTCCTCTCAAATTGGTTCAACTCCTCTTGCATAGCAAGTATCCACTCACTATCTAGCAAGGCTTCCTTAATGTTCTTAGGCTCAATCTGAGATACAAAGGCTGTAAGGTTACAAAAGTGTGTAAGGTTCCTTCTAGTTGCCACTCCTTTTGAGATGTCACCTATGATGTTATCTATGGGATGGTTTCTATTGAACTTCCACTCCTTAGGTAACTCATCTAATCTAATAGGTTCAACACAATCACTGTTTGTTGGAGGTGTAGGTTCCTTTGGGTCTAAAGGTTCATATTCTATAACTTCATCCAAAGAAGCATCAATAATAGAAGGATTTTTGTTCAAGTTTTCTTTAAAAAGTTCATCAAATTTCACATGAACTGATTCTTCTATTGTCTTTGTTCTCTTGTTATAGATTCTATAGGCTTTGCTAGTTTGGGAATAACCTAGAAAGATACCCTCATCTGCCTTGGGATCAAACTTGCCTAGGTGTTCTTTGCCATTGTTCAAAACAAAGCACTTACAACCAAACACTCTAAAGTAGGAAATATTAGGCTTTCTACCCTTGTACAACTCATAAGGAGTTTTCCTAAGTATTGGCCTAATCAAAACCCTATTGACAACATGTGTGGCAGTGTTAATTGCATCAGCCCAGAAATACTTGGGAGTATTTGAATCTTTCAACATGGTCCTAGCTAACTCCTCTAAAGACCTAGTCTTCCTCTCCACTACACCATTTTGCTGTGGTGTCCTAGGGGCTGAATACATATGATGAATGCCATTCTCTTCACAGTAAGTATCAAAAGAATCATTTTCGAATTCACCTCCATGATCACTTTTGATAGACATAATTTTCTGACTTGTTTCATTTTGAACTAAGTTTGCAAACTTTTTGAAAACAGAAAATGCTTCACTTTTATGAGTCAGAAAATAAGTCCATGTGAATCTAGAATAGTCATCAATTAACACTAATCCATACAGGTTACTTCCAAAACTTCTTACTTGGGATGGTCCAAACAAATCCATGTGGATAAGTTGCAAAACCCTATTGGTTTTGACCATATCTATTGGGGGAAAAGAAGACTTGACAAGCTTACTTTTCTCACAAGAATCACACAGTCTATCCTTAGAAAACTTTCTATTGGGAAGACCTATGACTAACTGCTTGCTAACAAGTCTATTCAAATGATCAATGTGAATGTGTGCAATGCGTTTATGCCATAACCATGTTTCATCAGCATTTGATAATAAGCAACAAACAGAATTAGCAGGCATAACAGTCATATCTAGCATATAAATGTTATTAACTCTATCACCTACCAATTTCATACTCTTTTCATGCTTGTTTTCAATTATGCAAGAAAATGGTGAAAAGCTTACTTGAAAACCATTGTCACATAGCTGACTTATACTTAGAAGGTTATGTTTCAGCCCTTCCACATATAAGACATTTTTAATTATTGCAGTTGATTCACTGCCAATGTTACCTTCACCGTATATCTTGGCTTTGTTATTATCGCCGTACTTTACAAATCCACCTTCTTTTAGATTTAGGGACAGAAACATTGACTTGTCCCCTGTCATATGCTTTGAGCATCCATTATCAAGATACCATTGGTGTTTAGTGGATCTCAAGCATACCTGTAATAAAATTAGAAATTCAATTTAGGTCCCCAATTTAAATTGGGTCCTGGGGGGTTAGTTTCAACATCTTTTGTCTTGATTTTCCAAATCTGTTCGCATCCTCTATTTGCATGTCTTTTTAATTTGCAATTGTAAACGCAATGACCTTTTCTATAACAAAAATGACAAGTAACAGCAGATGATGCATATTGTTTTGGTTTGACAAAGACATTATGCAAGTGGCTAGGTTTCACAAAATTCTGGTTATGCTTAACATTACCATATCCTATGCCATATTTATTCTTTTTCTGATTAACATGCATATTCTGTTTAAAACCAAGTCCAGATTTAATATTGACATTTCTCTGGTTGCTAAGAATATCATTCAGTTTATCCTTGCTACTAGAGAGTTTCAACAAATCAGATTTCAATAATGCAACAGAATTTTCAAGCTCAATGCATTTGGCAGATTTATCATGTGAGTCCTTTTTCAATTGTTCACACAAGTCCTCAATCTTCCTATAATTAGTTTTCATTTGATCATGCAACATACATTGTTGTTCAAGCATTTTCTTAGTACTAACTAACTGCTTAACATATTTAACATATTCATCATGCAGTTCATTAAATGCATCTTGCAGTTCATCAAAAGAAGGATTATATTGAGAACTTACCTCACTTTCTGATTCAGAATCCGTATTAGCCATGAAGCACAAATTTGCTTCTTCAGTTTCTGAAGATATGGAGGATTATTCATTGTCATTCCATGCAATATATGCTTTTCTGTTTTTCTGAGCTGGTTCCTTGCCTTTGGTCTTAGAGTTTCTGTTTTTTTACTGCAGCTTGTAATAATCAGCCTTGATATGACCAGTTTTTCCACACTCATAGCATGTGATTGTCTTACTGTCATTGTTTTTTGAGCTGGATTGTTTTCTGAATTTGCTGTCTTTCATTTTCAGAAATTTCTTAAACTTCTTGACAAGTAATCCAAGTTCAGGTTCCTCATCATCTTCACTGCTTGATTCATCTGAACTACTCTCATGTTCAGATTTAGACTGCTGTGTTTGGGCTTTCAACGACAATCCTTTTCGTTTTCTATCACCTTGCTCAGCTTCATTGAGTCTATGTAGCTCCATTTCATGATCCCTCAGTTTTCCAAACAATGTAGCTATTGTCATGCTTCCTAGATCTTTCGATTCTGCAATGGCAGTAATTTTTGGTTGCCATTCCCTAGTCAAACACCTCATTACCTTGCTGATTTGCTGATCATTATCAATCTCCTTGCCTAAGGCATTTAGGTTGTTGACTATGTGTGTAAACCGGGTCTGCATGTCATTCACTGATTCTTCTTTCTTCATACTAAACAATCCGTACTCATGCATGAGGGTATTTATCCGGGCTCTCTTTACGTCTGTGGTTCCTTCATGCGTCTGCTGAAGTGTGTCCCACATCTGTTTTGCTGTTTTGCAATTTGAGACCCTGAAGAATTCATCATGACTCAAGGTTGTAGTGATAATGTTTTTGGCTTTGGTGTAACACCCCGTTTTTCCAAGCGATGGTGTATTTTTTTTTTTCAAAAGAAATTAAAATACAACAGAGAAATAAATAAGGTAAAACCTTTGGATAAATAATTAATTCATTAAAATTTACAAGCAGCGGAAAAGTTTTTCAAAATATAAATCCAAAGCATGTACTGATGTCAACAATAGTACAGATACATCCTTTCAACTTAACATAAAGGTAGCCCAAAAGAAAGACATATGTGTCCTGAGTGACAACCTAGTCTGATCATTCTATACATAACAAAAAACTATACGCCTTGAGTAATCTCCACGCGCCCCATGATATTCTCCTAACGTAGCTCCAATCAAGCACTCCCATCCACATTCCCGTCCGGAGGGTACGAACCGGTGGGATCATCCTGACTCTCATCTAAGGGCAAAGCCCAGATTTCCACAATAGTTGTAAAGGGTCACCAACCGAAATTAACAGTTAACACATAACATTTAAGTTTTTAAATGCACAAAATACCTTTTCAACTTAGCATGCACCTTAAATGGATTTTCCATATGCTAAAAGTTCATACAATGCTTGCCAAATGTAAATGAAATCAAATAGAGTTCTCAATCCATCAAGTAATACACAACTGAACAAAACATTGATAAATTAATTGAGCAATCGATTATCTAACTCAAAATAAGAATTTCCACTAAGCCAATCGATTGGGAAATCGATTAGATGGATAACTGAGCCCCTGTATTAAAGTCAATCGATTTCCAAATCGATTTCCTGAAGGTTTTTAGTGAAGTTTGAACTCTGGGCTTAATTCAATCGATTGGGCAATTGATTGGGCAATCGATTGACAGCATAGCTGAGCCACTGACTTAATGCCAATCGACTTCCAAATCGATTTCCTGAAGGTTTTTAGTGAAGTTTGAACTCTGGGCTTAATTCAATCGACAATTGATTGGGCAATCGATTGACAGCATAGCTGAGCCACTAACTTAATGCCAATCGATTTCCCTGCATATTCTTCCAAAAATACATAAACTAACTCAATCACATTCATACACAAATCCACATCTTAACACTTAGCATTTTCAACACAATCACCACGTCAACTTGAGTTTCGAAATCGTTTTACAATCTAACATACTATCACACAATTCCAAAACATAACTCTTAGTGCAATCAACACAATCACAATTTGAATCAAACACACTTACACATAGTTTCACAACAAAACACTTAGTAAAATCAACACCATCATAATTTGAATCAACCACGACTCGTGTGCCAAGCACCCTAATGCAATGCGTATATGCCAAAATGCATGGACTCGGAATTCCAAACCAAAACCCTCCTCGAAGGGCCGTAAATCATAATTGTACCGCCTATCGCAGGCCAAAGTACCAATTATCGAGGTGCCACCTATCACGGGTCTGCACGATTTACTAAAAAGCGTAAACCATAAACGTACTACCTATCACGAGCCCGTATCGTTTACCAAGGTGCCACCTATCACGGGTCTGCACGGTTTACTCAAAAGAACGTAAATTGTAAATGTACCGCCTATCACAGGCCAAAGTACTCTTTACCAAGGTGCCACCTATCACGGGTCTGCACAATTTACAAAAAACCGTAAATCATAAATGTACCGCCTATCACGGGCCAAAGTACTATTTACCAAGGTGCCACCTATCACGGGTCTGCACAATTTACAAAAACGTAAATCATAAATGTACCGCCTATCACAGGCCAAAGTACTATTTATCAAGGTGCCATCTATCACGGGTTTGCACGATTTACAAAAAGCATGAAAATGCATGAGCGTATACTGACTCCATTCACAACAATCGTTAAGCAAATACAGTTATTAAAAGATTCCCCATTTTTAACACTCATTTGACTTAAACGATTTTTTCAAAGCAAACTTTAAGTAACCAGGACATCAAGAGATTCCCCATTCTCAACGCCCAGTTAACTTGAGCGATTTTCAAAACAACATTAAGTAACCGAGACATTAAGAGATTCCCCATTCTTAATGTCTAGTTAACTTAAACGATTTTCCAACAAACAAACACACATCAAGTAAACAAAACATTAAGAGATTCCCCATTCTTAATACTTATTTAACTTAATGGTTTTCAAATCCCACACAGAACAAACTCAAACATATTCACAAATTTATTACACAATTCATGCCAAAACACAACAATTCATTTCTCCACAAAATCATTTTTACGACGACATTAAGTAAACGCAGATATTAAGAGATTCCCCGTTCTTAATACTCATTTAACTTAACGAGTTTCAAAACAAAACATTAAGCAAACAGAAGTATTAAGAGATTCCCCTTTCTTAATACTCTTGTAACTTAAACGGTTTTCCAAAACAAAACATTCAGTAAACAAGACATTAAGAGATTCCCCATTCTTAATACTCATTTAACTGAAAACGATTTTCCAAAACAAACATTAAGTAACCAAGACATTAAGAGATTCCCCATTCTTAACGCCCAGTTAACTTAAACAATTTTCAAACAACATTAAGTAACTAAGACATTAAGAGATTCCCCATTCTTAACGCCCAGTTAACTTAAACGATTTTCAAAACAACATTAAGTAACTAAGACATTAAGAGATTCCCCATTCTTAACGCCCAGTTAACTTAAACGATTTTGACAAACTCACATTAAGTAAACGAGATATTAAGAGATTCCCCATTCTTAATACTCGTTTAACTTAATGGTTTTCAAATTCCACACAAACCACACAAAACACATCTCAAATTTCATCAGTATCAATTAAGAACACGTCAAAATCAACGAACACAAATCAACACAATCCACCCCTCAAACACACAAGTTTCATTTACTCAAAATCATACATAAAAGAGTTTAAATTCATTCACCACGAAACATTCATCAATATAACCAAAACCTAACTCTAAGATTTTACCCATAAAGCCTCAGATACATTTTCCGAAATCAATACTCTAACCCTAACAAAATTATTTTCCACACAACCACAAGTAAGTCCCTAAATGCAAACTAAAAGTTTGGAAGGAGCCCTTACCTTATCGTTAGCTTTAACGTCGATTTACAGTACCACAAGCAAATCCGGTAAAATCTCCGCTCGCAACGCCGCTTCCAAAGTTGGTCCCCTAGCACCGTAGCGTTGTAGTGAGCAACTTTCCCTTCTATCACTTCTTGAAACGAAGCTTAGATCTAGGTGAAACGAGGAGATTTGTGTTTGACGGTTTTGAAATCCCTAAACCGTTTTTCTTCGTTTTCGGATCAAAGAGGAAGAGTGAAGTTGAGTAATCCTTGTCCTATCACCCACTAGGCCTTGGGTTTCTATTCTTGAGTAAAAGAAAGCAAAGAAAAGCGAAAATGGAAAAAGGGGGTTCACGCGAGGCTGAAGGAGGAAGATGGAAAATTTTGTTTTCTCTCATTTCTCTTTCTTTCCTTTGTTTTTCTGTTCTTTCTATTTCCTTCCTTTCCTTTTCCTTATATATATATATATATTAATAATAATAATTAACAAACATCTCCAAATCTTTAGATATTTATTAAATTATCCTTTCACCCATAACACATTAAACTCTTCACAAAAGATTCACCGCAGTTAATTTAATTTATTTATCAACGAGTAATTCTAATCGGTATCAAAATATCTTCTTGTTCATTTAAACTCCAAAATATTAATAACTTTGGCTAAAAAGCCTCCGGGTTCAAAACCAAAAATACACCAAAATACATAAAGTTCACTTTAAAATTATGGGTCTTACATTTGGCGTTGTACCCAACTTTCTTTTTGTCATCTTCAGTCCAGTCACTTTTAGGCTTCAGGATTGCTGATTCACATGTACCTGCTATGGTTGGCACAAACGGTCCATTTTCTACAGCATCTAGAATGTCAATACCACTAGCTTCAAGAAAAATTAGCATGCGTTGTTTCCAATACATGTATGCGGCTCCGTTAAAAGCAGGAGGCCTAGCTAATGATGCATCTTCTCCTAAGAAATCAGAAGTCGTGATCTTTTTTTGAGAAAAACAACTCTTTAATAAAAAGGCAGGCTCTTGATGCCAATTGATGGGGGAATTGACCTCTGATTTGCGGAAGATTTATGCAAAATAATGTCTATTCAAACAATATGCGCATCAGTTTAATAAATTTGAAATTTACTAAACACAAGAATGAATAAGGTCCCTAATAAACAATTCTAATGAATGTCAAACTATGTGGATCAAGATATATATGTAGTAATGCATCAGAAAACAATTAATAGCCAAGATGTTGATTTTCATGCAATTATGTTAAGACAATTAATCATACCACAACACTTAACATAGATTCTTTATCATGCATTCAATCAATATCATAAACGTAATAATTGCAGAAATTTAAACGAGATACGGGAAAGAAGAGTGTACGCAGATTTTTATACTGGTCAGTCGTCTCGTGACTACCTACATCCAGTCCCAAGATCCAACTAGATCTTAGCCTGTCCAATAGAACTTCTTAGAATCAATTTACAGATTTTACACAGCGCCTCACACCAATCTTAAACTATTCTCCCTGTTCTATCTTTCCCTCCCTGAATTCCCTAGTTTAAGTCCCATAAACTTGACCAAGAATTCAGTCAAGCGTCTTCTTGTTGACAGCCCTCAACCTCGAAGAACACCACCAGTAATAACTGCATTTTCTCAAAGTAATTTGGTTACAAAAATTGTTTTACAGAAATGAAACAGATCAATTATACAAAGTTCTTGATCTTCAATCTTCTCAAAGCAGTCTTTCTCAATTCAGTCTTTTTCAATCCTCATTGATCACAAACGTTGATTGTTCATGGCTGAAAAAGATGTTCAAAGTAATGTCAGTTGAGAAAGAGTTAGTGGTAAATGATGTATATCATCAGTTGTGAAAGTTGTGTATGTATTATTGTAGTATGTGTTATGAGAAGAAGTGTGTGAAAGCAGTTTATATAGATTCTGGAAAAACAATGTATGAATCGATTTGGAAAATCAATTCATTAAAGTTATAAAGCACACTAATCGATATAACCCATCGATTTCGCGAATCTTGTTTTTCTTGAATCTTGAAACTGCTTACACTAATCGATTTAACGAATCGATTATTTTAACTGAGTTCTTCAGACTTGGATGAATGTAATTAATTGAATCGATGTTCATAATCGACTTGGCGTGTTTTGTTCCAACAACGAGATCAAAACAATCGATGTACTTGATGGATTCAACCAATTCGTTCATCTCTGTTTCTAAAACTTTTTGCACAAATCGCTTTAGTCAATCGATTACACTGGTTCCAGGGACACAGTGATTTTCAAAAATCGACTTGCCTAATCGATTGTAAACTTAAGTCTGAAGCTTATTTCAGCAGTTTGCTCATTCAATCGATTTACCACGTCGATTGATGCCAAACTTAATTCAACTGAAATAAAATAGTAGATTGTGCTAATCGACTGTGTATGTTCCAGACCAAGGTTATTTTGAAACTTATTTTAGTAAATTGATTTGCCTAACCGATTTAGTAATCATTGGTTTGGCTATGGGACATTCACACTCGATTGTGTCAATCGATGTAGACAAACAAAAATAAAGAAGTGATTGGATTAAGCGATTTTCCAAATCGATTAGCTTGCAAAACATGCTACTGACTTGCGCATTTTACTTTCATGAAATGCACCAATCGATTTGTCTAATCGATGTAAGCAATCAGGTCAGTCCTGGTGATTTAAACAATCGATCTGCCTAATCGATTTGTGGCAAACTAGCTCTCTGACTTGCACAATTTATTTTTTAATAAATGTACCAATCGATTTGTCTGATCGATTGATAGCCTGTTTGATTTTTCATAGAATGTGCAAATCGATTGTGCCCATCGATTGATTAATCCCAGACTGGATAATATCATTCAACCCTGTTACAGAATCGATTTTACTAATCGATTTGCTTATGAATCTGCAAGCTTTTGTTGATTTCTTGAGTTCCAAGCAATTGTCTCAAGTTTGTAGGATTGAGTTGATGTTCCTGAAATTTTTTTCTCAGTTCACAATGTCAGATTTATTTCAAGATGTATGTTTGTCAATAATATCAAAAACGAACATATGTCTAACAGAACAGGGTTACCATAGCTCTTTGGTAGGTCACCCCAACATTCTTCATATCAAAAGGCATTACTTTGTATCATGATGAAAGTCATTTTTTCCATATCATGAGTTGCCATCTTAATTTGATTATACCATGAGAAACCATCCGTTAAAGAAAATAGTGAATTGCGAGTCATATTGTCAAACAAAATATCAATGTGAGGTCACGGTAAATCACCTTTAGGAATGGCTTTGTTAAGGTCCCTATTATTGACGCACATTCAAACTTTTCCATCCTTTCTCGACATCGGTACGACATTGGCTATCTATTGGGGATAACTTGCCACAACGAGGAACCCTGCGTCAAATTGTTTATTTTTTTTTACTTCTTCCCTGATTTTAAATGACATCTCGGGCTTCATTCGCCTTATTTTTTGTTTGAGCGGAGAAACATCGGGTTTTAAGGGCAATTTATGCTCCACTATGTTAGTACTCAATCCAGGCATATCTTAATATGACCAGACAAAAACATTTTTGTATGTATGTAGGAGTTGGATTAGTTTGTGATATACCTCTTTCTTTAAGATAGTGCTAACTTTAATTTGTTTCTTTTTTCTGTGCCTAGATTAATCATTTATATCGGTTCCTCATAGGGCATGATACCTTTGGCTTCCATTTCTACTGCTCTTAACAACTCTAGAGGAGGTTCATTATCTTTTTCTGTACCACTCACAAGATGATCCAAATTATGCGTCGAGATCTTAGAACAACCATCTTTGAATGAACTATTCCCAAATCTACAAGATTCAAAGCTAGGATAAGGGAAAAAAAAGAACAATTTTGGCGAATGAATGTTAAAATATGAGAGCAGCAAGAAAGAACAATAAGAAAACAAAATGAGAATGCATTTATTAAAATTCAAAGTATTGGGAAAACAAAATTACATGGGAATTGCATTAAATATTATAGGCGACTCGACTATTTTCTAATTCTTGATTTCTGCTCCTACACCACACCAACGAATCCAATTAGCATCCTCAATTAACATGTCATCTCCAGCTGCTGCAATATGGATCTAACTTGTTGGTCTTGCACTTTGGAAACTATGTCAGATGTCACATATGGGAATCCTTTCGATACTTGGCTCTCGTTTTTCAATCTGAACTATTCTTTTTTCTTTTTTCTCTTTGACCAATATTCGTTTGTCTACCGTGGTAGGTTTGAAGCCTAAACCCCATTTATCTCTATTCTCAGGGAGTTCCACTAGTTCTTTGGTCCCTTCTCCATCATTCCCTAACTTGTGCCATGGATGGTGTCCTCTACTCAAAATGAACTTAGCCACCATAATAGCAGCATTTGACATATGTGGTTCTATAGGTGTCGTCTCGACATAAGCGGTGTCCATGATTTATAGTATTTGGAAGACGCTCTCTAGAGCTTCTATTGTCGTCTCAACATAAGGTATGGTGGACAAATTACTCACCGACAAGTATTTTTCTCCTGAGACGATTACCAATTGTTCAATTACCATATACTTCAGCTTTCGATGTAAGGTTGATGGCACTACATCGATAGAATGGATCCATGGCCTTCCCAACAAGAAACTATATGTGAGTACAATATTTATCACGTGAAACGTGATTTCAAATGTGATCAGGCCTATTTGCACTTGGAGTTTGATTTCTCCCATTACTTCTTTGCAACTCCCATAAAAAACTCTAACAACCACAGGGCTTGGTCTCATATATGTACCATCACAAGGTAGTTTTGCTAATGTCGATTTTGATATGACATTCAGCGAGGAGCCATTGCCAATGAAGACCCTTGATATTATATGGTTGAAGCACATTATTGATATGTGTAGTGTTGTATTATGCCCTCTCCCTTTGGTCAACAACTCATCAACTTTGAAGGTTAGGTTGTTGTTGGCAGTGATATTATTTTTTATACCTCCAAATTTGTCCAAGGTGATGTCAGGAGTGACATGAGTCTCGTTTAATATTTTTATCAATAGCTTCTAGTGGGACTCATAATTCATAAGTAGGGACAACAATGAAATCCTTGTGGGAGTATGGTTGAGTTGCTGGACTATTTTGTATTCACTCTATTGGATGATTTTGAGAAACTCACGTGTTTTTTCATTAGAAACCTCTTTCTCATTTTGTTCTTTCTCCTTTTCAACTTCTTTGGTTACAATTACTTTCTTTTTCTCTTTATCTTTGTATGCCTTCTCAAACACCACTATTATTTCTCTCTGTGATGTTCCTGGGGAGTATATCCGACCACTTCTAGTCATCTCTTCTATCGCTGAAACATTCGTGACAATGGTGGTTTTTGAGCTAGAAACATCTTCATTCTTTTGTTTAGCCAGATGTACCTCTACATTATAGTTCCAATGTATCACTTTATTGTCTTTATATGGAAAAAGGGCTTGGTATATGAACTATTAAAGTGCTCATATCACTAGGGAAGTTCATAGTTTCCTCCTTAGTGAAGCGAATGACCAATGGCTTTGGGATGATTATGCCAAGTTTTTCTTCTAATTGGGTTGCGATCATACCATCAACCTTAATTTTCCCAACTACCTATTTGAACGATGCATGTGTTTATCAATTTTTGATTAGTTGGTTTTGACTCCAAAAAATGGTTTTCTCCCTCCTTTTTCTTATTCGCACCTGCGGACAACTTCTTTGTGTTATTTTGTATGAGATAGCCGGAAGCAATCTTTCCGCTTTTCAATCCCATTTCTACTCTTTCGCCTATGATGACAAGATCTTAAAAATTTGATGAGACACTTCCTATAATTTTGTTATAAAATAGAGGTTGAAGATTGTTTATGAACATGGTCACCATTTCTTTTTCAGATAGGGGGTTCAACCTAGGAAGCTAGTTGTCTCTATCTTGTGCATATTCCTTGAATGTTTCATTGTCTCGTTTTGTCGTGTTTTGCAACTGCATTCTATTAGGAACCATGTCGAGATTATATTTGTATTGTTTCAAAAAGGCAGCCACCAAATCATTCCAAGAGTCGATATGAGCTCGCTCTAGGTACATATACAAAATCATGGAAGCTCCTGTCAAACTATCTTTTAAGAAGTGAATTGGCAATTTTTAGTCATGGGCGCAAAAGCCCATTTTCTGACAATACATATTAAGATGGTTCTTGGGGCATGTAGTTCCCTTATATTTGTTGAATTTAGGAAATTTGAATTTCAATCGTATTATAACATCAAAAATGAGGCATAGGTCTGAAACATCAAATCTATATTTGTTTCCCCTTCGATAACTCTCAAGTGTTCTTCCAAGGCTTGTCATTTTTCTTAGGATTGATTGCTCTCGAGCGGTCGAGGTTCATGATGTATGTTTAACATCACTTGCGTAGCATTGGTAGAGTTTCCTTGCGATGAAGAGCTATAGTAAGGGGTGAAGGTTGCACTTGAGGGAACACACCAATACTATGTTATGGATTTATAGCCATAACCAACAGATTGTTGTTGGGGAGATGAGTGTCTATGGGTCGGGTATAACGTGGTAGCAGACCATAAGGTGGAAATAATTATGCCTTCCCTTCTTGATAATTAGTGTGAATGTGTGAAGCGACGTACGTTGGGTGAACAAGAGTGTTTTGGGGCACCCCCTCGTATACCAATGGATTCCCATCATTTCTATTTCCAAGTGCCTGTAGAATCTCCAAGATCTTGGTCATTTGCCTCTTGAGCTAATTCACGTCATCTCTTATTTTTGTTTGATCTAGCTCATCCATGATTTTTTACTGGGATCGTGTCCAATAACGGGGTCGTAGCACCAGTTTTTTTTGTTTGCCATGTTATTTTTTCTGTCAAGAATATTGTATGAGTATGCAATGTGATATATGAAAATGTAATGACGCATGGATGTTAAATACCTATCTATTTATTGCTTATTTGTGAATATCTTAACCAATAATAAAGAAAGAACCATGGGATCAAAAGTGGAGCCAAGTTTAATTCATTGACAAAAAGCAAAATACAAGTTTTACCACAAATGAGAAAAGAAACAAAATTAAATAACGAAAGTAGTAACCTAAACACGAAATTTGGTAATTTAATGAGCAATCATTTTTTTTGTTTGCTCAATTAAACTTCTACAATGTTCAATAAAAATGGAGATCTCTTGAGGGGTAGAGAGAGGATTAACCATCCCGTTAGCATATCTTAATAACGGTGGAATATATCTGATAGTAGAGTTGGTTAAATAAACTAGTTTGGAGAAACGGTCCATCCAAAACATTCCTTATTGAACATGTATCTCGATAGTATCTTTTGTTTATGTGTCTCGTCTTCTTTTCTTGAAAGCTCAACTCAGTATGCCTCAATGATCTCTTCTTGAAATTGCCTTTCTACCATGATCTTGCTCTCATGTTCCATTTTTAACCTCTCTATTTGTTGCTTTAGATTTTCTTTTTGTCGACGAATGACTTCATGTTTTTCCCAAGATTTCTTTAGCAACTCTTTAAGCCTGAGACCTTCAATCACTGCATCATCTCTTTCTTGACGTTTGAGTCTCAACTCTTCATTTGCACCCCGCCAACAAATCCGAGTTTTATCCTTGCTTTCTTCTTCCTTTTTTTTTTCTTCCATTTTCTGTACTTTCTCAAGGATAAGGGATTATTGGGTATTCTTATACTTCATATCTCTATAAGCCTGGGGAGCCATCTCCAATTCTTGTTGTAACTTTTCAATTTCTTGTCCTTTGAGAGCTAAGTAGGCCTCTAAATCTTCAGTACTAAAAAAGGATTTTGTTGTTACAAGTTATGGGTAATGGTGGTGTTGTGAAAAGGAAACTTGATCTCTAATGTTCTCTTTTTCACCCAATTATGATATTCCTCTCCTATACCACAACTTCTAGGCCCTAATTCTTGACCTCTTCTAACGACTTCTCCCCAAGACTTACATGTTCTTCTCGGCAAGCTAGCATCATAAACGTCTTGTCCACGAATGACAAAATAATTTGTTACATCCATCATCAGAGGATTCGTCATATGATAACCCAGTTGTTTCAATGCCACATAGGGACTATAATTTATACACCACTTAGTTTGCATGAATGGAACATCGACAAAGACACCACATCTACAAATCACTTCATTTATATCTTGACACCGAGAGTGCCACTAGACTGTTCTTTTGTTCAGATTTGCTAGAATGTTGGCCCATTCATTTTTACTCTTAGTTCTTAACTGATTTATGTCTTGGAAAATATGTTTGAAAAACCAAAGAATCATTATTGGCGAGCACAATGGATTAGGCCCCCCTCTTTCTCATGATGGACGATGAGCGTGTATTAAATGTCAGCAAAAACTATCGTTATTGGGTTTTAACTTCTATGTTTGTAGGCTAAAAAGACGTCTACCGCCGTAAAATCCACAAAGTCCTTAATTCTTGGAAATAAAACAATTCCATATATAATTAACGCGAGCACATCCATGAAATTGTCCCATTTTCCATCTCTCGCTAAGTTTATTGCATTTGCTTCAAGATATTCTCTTGGGAATCCGCCCAAACTATCTTTGTTTGTTCTATTGTCTTATATTTCCTTTATAGGGATATCAAGTGTTTCAACAATTGTTTTCAGTGACGGGTAGTGTTCCATGTATTGATACGGTTTGTCCCCCTTCATCGGATATCCCATTATTTGTTTGAACTCCTTCAATGTTGGAGCCAATTGAAAATCCTTAAAGGTGAAACACCTGAAACGAGGGTCATTGATTTGGGCCAATGTTATAAGGGCATCCACTTGCACATTAACTTCAAGTAAATCAATATTTTTTCCGAATTTCCTCATAAAGATTACATGCGGTACTTTTTTCAACTTTTGAGCAAGATTCTTAAGGTTGCTTACATCTAGTTTGAGAACTCGCAATGGCAAAGTCTTTCTTAATGGAGTAATGTTTGAGCCACCTTTTGATCCCATATTTCCTGCGATTAAAGTTATTCATAATAAGCCTTAATTTGTATGGTTTTGAAAATGATATGATAATGATTTTTTTTAAAGTGACCATGATAAAGAAAATGATGCAAAAAAAAAAAATATAATAACGATGAGGAGAATGAAAAAATAAACTTAGGTATACTAGAAGGTTAAAGTGAGCATGACATAGGGTAGTTCTATAGTTCTAAATTGGTTTTTATAGCACACAACTCAATTTTAAAATATTAAACCAATTAATAGGTAAACTATTACAATGGAAATATTATATATCAAAGGTGAACTCTAAGTGAGACTTTCATGACAATCAAACAGGATGTATATCCAGAAGATTATCATTACACAATCTCTAACTTATCTTAGGTTGTACTTAGCCCGAGTATAGAGCTCACTCACAATGAAAATAAACTAACAAGACACATAATTATATTTACAACATAACAAAACAAATAAAACAATAGGGGTAATACAAATAAAAAATAAAAAATAATATAAAATTAATTAGATTGAGCTTCACTCTCAAAAATCTCCAATGAAGTTGTCAGTTGTCGCGTCCAATTTGTCCGCGAAAAAGTTAGCACCAAATATTTTTTTAATGAAAAATTAGATAAAACCTAAATTAAAGTTCTTGAACTAAAAAAACAGATTTGGGAGTCGATTACGAGTAGGAAAAGTAATATTATCTTACATCGTCCGTAAAAACAATCACCCTATACTTAATTGTATACAAATTATTTATTTATTTAATAAAGTATTTTATCCCCTAAAAAAATAATAATAAATTATTTACATTAATAAAAGTAGGAAAAATATTTTTTTTTATTAATTTAGTTTGACAAGGGAAAAATCTTGCTCCTAAGTATCTCCAAGTGCAATAGGGAAATCAAAACACACGTAGTTCTAGGTTAGAAAACATTTATGTGTTGTTCAATTTTTTTATTACTCTATTTTAATTTTTTTTATTATAATTATTATTATATACGTATCCAAAAATAAAAATATAATAATAATAATAATAATAATAATAATAATAATAACAACAACAACGTAAAAAGAGAGGTGAGATGTCTCTTCACGAATTGTATTTTTTTTTTTAAAGGGATGCAATTAGGGGTGGGAATAGATCAGGCCAGGCCAAACTTTAAAAGTTCTAAAGCTGGCCTATGATTTATTTTTAAGGCCTGAGCATGGCCTACGACCTATCATAGGTTTTTTTTCGGCCTGGTCTGGCCTTTTAAAAGTTTGACCTAGCTTTGAAGTCTTTTTAAAAGTCTTATTCACATTAAAATATTTAAATGTTCTACTCATATTACATGATGTTCTCCACATACCAGTATCAATGTACATATCTATATATATTAAATAAAAAATAATATTTCTAACAAAATAAGTTTTAAAAAATCTGAAAAAAAACATCCTTTAAACCCTAAAAAATATTTTTTGGTTTCATATAATACATTTTTTTTCTAAAAAAACGCACCCATTATTACCTCTTAAATAAATATGGAACGACTATTGAGTGATTGACTAATTGAACAGTTATCGAATATAAAACCATTACCAAATATAGAATTGATACTGAATATGAAGCGACTATCGAATATGGAATGATTATTGAGTGATTGCCTAATCGATAGAATTTAAAATAGGAAATAATATTATTAATATAAAAATAAATAATAATATAAATAAATAAAGAAATATATATATATATATATATATATATATATATATATATATATATATAGTCGGTTTGTCAGGCCTAATAGACTTTTTTATTAGCCTGAACTTGACCTATTTAAATAAATAGGCTTTAAAAACAGCGTAAGTCTAGCTTTCTTATTAAATAGGTTAGGTCAGGCCAGACCATTAGTAGGTCAGGGCATAGGCCCCTGACGAACAGCCTAACCTATTCCCATTCCTAGATGCAATACAAAGACTAATAAGAAGAAAATTGGAGCAATAATAAGAAAGTGATACCTTACTACTGAATTAGTTTTGTTGGACTGATTTTCCCAAGAATAAATTCCCTACTCTTCTTTTTCCTATTATTATCTCTTATGTCTTTGTTTTTTACTCAATAGTGTTTCCCCTTTCTACTCTTAGTGTCGATTATTTATAGACTTTTTGGGTGTAGGTTGTAACAGACAAGGAACTAATTGTCAATTGATCACTATTTTTATTACTATTAATCTATTTCTTTTTATTCAATTAAATACGTTTATTTTTTTATTTTTTAGAAAAGAGTGAAAACTTCTGAAAAAGAATCATAGGCAAATAGAAACCAAAATCATCCATGAATTTTTAAAATTTAAAGGCCTAACTATTTATTTTTATTATTATTTTTATCATTATTATTTTTATTTCATTTTTTATATATTTATTATTTTTCATAAAAGGTCTAAAAGTAGTGGACAAAATTAGGTGTCAACATTCAAATTTCGATCCAAGACATTAGTTAAAAATATTTATTTTCTTTTGACAACGACAATATTTTTTTTCTTCGATGTAGTTCATTACGTAATTAATAAAAGTTTGCTAAAAAAAACTTGATATCATTTTTATAAAAGAACACAACACAATTTACTATATATTATTGTTATTATTATTTGCAAAGACAATTTGCTAATTGTTAGAAAAATGTTCATTTACGCCTTAAAATATAATAAATTCTCTTTAGGTGAATTTCTAAAACAAGGTTAACTGAAATTAATGACTTCCATTTTTTCCTAGTGGAAGGAACTTCACCTCCGGATTTCTAATTAAAGTTAATGATGAAAAAAAATAAATTTAAAAAATGTACCACATCGGTTTTATGAATACAAACATTATTTTTTTAAGTAAAAGTCCAATTTTCCCACTTGCGTGCACCAAGAAATCATGATTTATGAAACTCTTTGAGATCATTAGTACCTAAATGTTGGTTTAAGGGGTCAGTTCATCCCATGACAAAATTAAACCAAATTATAAGTTAATAGCCATAAAATAATAATATAACATCTTTTTGTAATAAAAGATTTGAAGAAATTGAGTTTTTAATAATTCGCAAAGATGTATCAAAAGTCATAAAATGTATCTAAATAAATCAAGTAGCAACTCGCCTTATAACAATTAATTAGATAATGTATCTAATATATATCAATTAAATAAATCAAGTAGCAACTTGCCTTAGAACAATTAATGTATGTAAGTTATGCATGCTCCTAAAAGTATATGATCCGGATATAACCAGACACTAAGGCGTCCACAAAGATGCATATGATATGTCATCATAATGATAATGATGCTCAAAAGGACCACAAAAAAACAATATTCAAAATACGAATCATGAGCCACTTAGGTAGCTACAAAGATAAAACATTCAAGGTTAAATTTTAATCACATATGACATCAAAGTTTTATTCTCATGGACGCTTAAAACCAAGAATCAGTAATTTTGCCATCCCAAATATAGAACACATATAAACACGTGAATAAATGTCTTAGAGTCACAATTTTTACTTTATAAACTATGACATCAGATTAGATACATGTTATTGTTAGACTTTAAAACTCAAATAACGAATAAAACATACAAATATAAATTTTATTTCTTTTGTTATAAAATTTATTATATGATTATTTATTTAGGCATACAAATCAATGTTTACCACTAAACGCATCACAATAATTAACTTAATCATGTTGTCATAATTAAAAATTAAAATTTTTCATCAATTTCCTTAAGACTCATATAATATTCATAAAAATCAAAATTTTGAAATGAAATAGCAAAAAAATCGAAACTTTAAATAAAATACATTCTAACAAATATATTACTCATGAAATCATATAAAAATCATAACTTTATAATTAAGTACAATTGAACAACACAAAAATTGCAACTTTACGTCAAATATATGACAACAAACATATTACTCATGTTATAATAACATAAGTCAAAATTTTATAATTAAGTTTATCTAGGCAAACATATTACTCAAAAATCCAAAACTTTATAGTTAAATTATTCAAAACAAACATAAAATCAATATTATTCTTTTAAGACATGAAAACATCATATCAATATATCTTACAAACCATTAATTTAATATTTAGTCTAACCTTGTATGGGAAAAACTCTTACCTTAGGCGCTTTACTTCCTACCAACATGTTATAAGCTCCCACGAATTAAAGAACATGACAAATGTCCTAACTTTACTTGAGATGATATTAAAAGAAGAAAGAAAAGTATAATTTGATGTGGCGATAATAATGATGGAGTGAGAAAAGGAAGGAGACAATGTTTCTCCCTCTTTTTTTCTTTCTTTTGTTTGTGATGGAAAATTTGAGAACGTAACAGAAAACAAAATTAGGTATGGGAATAGAAAAGGAAAGTGCATAGACTACCTTTTTTTTTTTTTGAAATAATAGTTATGACACCAAAAATTGTAATAAAATTATAGCATTGGTTTAAGAGAGAGTGAGGCATGTGATAAAACAAAGGAGTACAGTTTTTTTTTAGTCATCTCTTATCTGCGCAAAAAGAGAAAAAGAGAAGACCCATAATTCAATTTGTTACCTTCCTTTCAAAAATAAATTAAAGCATTAATAATGAGGGAATGCATATTATCTCTTATTTGGCGGAGACAAGACATAAAATCTACATTATGTTAAGACAATACCATTAATTGTCATAAAATTTTGCCATGAAGGAGATTGAAGGGAATAAAAATATATTCAAGCAAGAACACTCATAAATGAGAGTTTGGTCTCAATAACTTTATTATCTCCTAGGCCGAATCCTTATCTGGTCCAAAATAATACTACAAACAACTTATATAAATTCTAATTTAATTAAATAATGCAACCAATATTTTCATCAACTAAAATAAGTCAAGCAAGACAAAAAAAATTATTATAGGTGACCCATAACAAATTAAAACCAACACATCAATTTCTTAATTATTGAAACTAATCAAATAAATAAAATATCCATTCAGAAAAAAATCATGTCATAAGTCATTCTCATGTAATTGTCACACCACAACAATTAAATAAAAATAAATGTTATAATTATTTAAGTAAAATACAGGGTGATAAAATTTAATTTAATTTCTTTACACATAGAATAAATTATTAATTAAATAATACATTATGACAATTACTGAAAAAACACATATATAATATATATGAAAATATTGGGGTGTTACAATTTTGGAGACAAATTTTTGTGTTTTTTACTGTTTATGTTTATCTTTTGTCTTTATGCTTGATGAAGAGATGAAGGAAATTCATAACATAGTGGCCTTGCTTAATTGAAGCCTATGCAAAAAGAAAAAGATCATCAACGACAAGGAGGTGAGGTTTGGGGTCATACCTTCCAGCATGTATAGGTTTCTAGTAATTGGCTTCAACCTAGTAAGCTATAATATGAGAGAGTCTATCCATGCATATGAGAAAAAGATATGGGGATAATGGAAACCCCCCCCTCCTTTTGATGTCTCTTGTAGGAGTGAAGGAGTATGTCTAATCCTCATTCCACATGATTTTGTAGGCTGAAGAACTAATACAATGATGTATGACTTGAATAAGCTATTCCAAAAAGTTGTACTCCGACAAACACTTTTTAATGAAGTTCTAATTAAGTCGATCATAGGCTTTTGCTTAGTCAATTTTAATGGACATAAACATTTTTTTTTGCCTTGCTTGCGGGACTTGGTGTGAACCATCTCATGGGCCAAAGTTCATGGATAGACAACAAGGATACCAGTAGAAAAACCTTTAGCTTCTAACAAGATATGATTTTTAAAACCCAAACTCTTGATAGTTCTAGGAACAATCATCCCACTACATCTTGGTTCTTGTAAAGTAACAAAGTCAATCTTATTTTTCGGAATTTTTTTTTTTGAATACTCTACTAAATTTATTACCTTGAGCACCCATACCCAAGTTAACACTATCATTAAAAAACAGATAGAAAAGGAAAGTGTACCTTGAAACAGGACCCACATCAGTTTAACAACATAGGAGAGTCAAGGGTCATTCTTGTTTCCTCTTTAGAATCGCCATTCAAGCTAGTTAGGTCATTTCCCAATGGCTCCACCTTATCTTGATTGTATAGAGTGGAGTTATGTGAAGGTTCCAAACTCGAGAAAGAGGAGTTGAACTGTGTTTGTCTAAATTAATTTTTTTCCTTTATGGTTTTAATTCTAGTTTGGTGACTTAACATAGCTTAAAAAAAACAGAAGCATCAATAGAATAAAAATGCATAAGTAAAATCAACACACTAGATTTTATCCTAGTTCACCTTCAATTTGGTAGATACGTCCAATCCTCTAATATAGAAGGATTTATCCACTAATTCAAAACTTTGAATTACATAGCTTCTGACCTTTCAAGTCAGTCTTCTCAAAACAACCTAAACCTACAAATGTTTTGAGGCAAACAACACCTTGGGCCCACTGAAGCCACTATCGGATTGGGTTACACAAGTTTGGACCTATTTGTGTTTTGCTTCTTCTAAGTAGATTGTTAGACTGATTTGTCACACACGGGTTACAACACTTATGCACTAAGAGATGTAACTTTGAACAAGTGCCTTTTCCTAATCATGAACCTTTGAATTCTGAGCACTTAGAAAATATGAGTTATCAGGTGATTCGTATTGTTGGTTTCATGCTTTATTCTTCAGCCTTGAACCAATTTTTATAGTTGAATTTAAGGTTCATGAATTTGTTGATGAATTTCTTAATCGTGTCTCAAATTTACCTTGTTCAACAAAGATTTCCTTTAATTATAATTCTAAAAGGTATGTTTTGAAAATGTGAACGGTAGACAATTTCTTGTTTCCAAAACTGGATCTTTTCGAACACTGCTATCGTATCAAATCTGGATTTTGTTTGAAAAATTATGATGCATATCTTCCTTCAAACACTTGATTGATTGGAGTGAGAATGGGTGCGAGCTTGAGCTTGGAATTCCAAGAATTCTGATTCGGCTAAGTGAGATTTATCTTTTATCACAATTGTTGACTTTCCATAAGGGCCTTGCCTTTTCTTCATCAGAGTATGACTTGAATGTCAAAGTCATATGTTGTATACTTTGCTTTTTAATAGTTAGAGGCAAAGGCAACTGCGTGACTAATCAGTGGCTTGGGAAAACAACCTTGTGGCATCATCAGAGTCATTGCAACTTCAAAGGCTACAAATTAGAGACAACATATTGGAGTGTGTTGCAAGTGTTTAGACGAACGGAACATGAGCTTTAATTATTAATCTTGGACATTAGCTTCAGAGTTTAGAATCATGCTCAAATAAACTTTTTAGAGGCACACTAAATCATTAAAGGTGTATTGAATTTCTAGAGGCACACAAAGTTACCAGAGGCACACAAAGTTACTAGAGGCATGTTGAGTTTCCATAAGCACATTGAGTTACTAGAAGCATGTTGAGCTACTAGAAGCACGTTGAATTACCAAAAAAATATTGAACTACCAAAAACACACTGAACTACCAGCAACACGCTATTAGAGGCATATACGAATACTTTCCTAGAAAGTGCATTTTTCCGATTATGAGGATTTCATTGACTGAATTGATTTCTTCTTCTTTGAGGTTTTTACTTTTTCTGGTTACTTTCTCTGGTCACTTCCTCTAGTCACTTCCACCAATGACTTCCTCTGATCACTTCCTCTTGTCACTTCCTCTGGTCATTTCCTCTAGCGACTTCCTCTAGTCATTTCCTCTAGTGACTTCATTTGGTCATTTCATCTGGTGACTTCCTCTAGTTTTCTTGTTCTAATTTCTACACACTTAATTGAAGCCTAGTCCAATAAATTTTTCTAATGAAATATTTTTTCTTAACATCAAAACACCAAATTGAAGCCTAGACCAAATTGATTTTGTGACACCCTAATCCCCAAAATAATATTTATAATAATTTATATCATTTATATAAAATTTGCAGCGGATAAATAACAATTATGTTTTCAAGAAAATAAAAACTTTTGTAACTAATTTAGGATATCACGTTTCTCAAAGTACACGTGCAACAATTCAAATTTTAATACTCAAATAAAACAATTTAATCTCAATATACTTGATTTAACTATAAATTCTTATTTTAATTCTAAAAACTTACTAGTACTAAGGTTTTTATATATAAAGGTCATTTGTAATTACATTACTAAAAAAATAAATTAGAACTCTTAATTCCCGGTATCACCTATCAGAGTGGGGTTTCTCCCAAACTTCAACTTCAAGATTCATTAACCTGTAAGAACTGCGATTTTGCAAACGCAGGGTCAAGCAAGTGAAACACAAACAACAAAAGAGATGAGTTTTGAAATCAAGTTAATAGTATAATGTGAGTAAGAAGAACACTCAAACAATCATAATAGAACCGTATCATAATCACTTTACGATATATCAAAATATTTAAGTAAATAGTATCATATTATAACATCAAAGTCACTCAGGTAAAATAATCATCTCATTATAATATGCATCAAACCATCTAATTATTATTACCTTTGAAACACATCAATCACAACAAAACACACACACACACACACGCGCGCGCACGCACACGCACGCGCACGCGCACGCACACGCACGCGCACGCGCACGCGCACATAATCAGAAAAAGCTCACATAATCAATACACAAAAACAGAACTATATAACTTAACTTTATATATTAATTTACAACAGAACATTCAGATATATATATATATATATATATATATATAACTTAATTAACTACATATACATTGGGCACATATTGTACAACAGCACATATTCATATACATGTTCATATATTGTGCCCTATTCATATACATATAACTAACAGAATACATAGAGTATAACTAGCTACCATATAATATTCAGATCCCTTGCAGCATGCTATTTCCCAGAAAATCAAATAATGTTCATTTCAAGCACATATTGACAACGGTCTTCCTTTAATTCCATTAGATCTTCCTCATAGTATATTGGACTGGAATTGTCAAAGTACTGTGCAATATAAAAATTGAACATATTAAGTTAGAATCAAATATATATATATATATATATATATATAATTTATATATGAAAATCATATAATGAAAATACCGTACCATTTCTGGGATAATAGTTTTATTCATGTCAACAATCTCCTTCATGAATCACAATACATAGTACCCACAGTCGATGTTGTTAGTTTGACGAAGGCACTATAAAATAAAATATATAAGTCAATAAAATATTTGTGCATTGATCGTAAAGGCAAATATTTGTAAATCAAAATTTAAAGACATATATTTCAAACCTTTATTGGAATCCATGTGATGTTATTAGACTTTTGCTTCGACACTGTAACACCTCTTTCAACTCAAAAAACTTGTAAAGCACTATCGAATAAATAAATGTGATTATTATAGCATTAACAAACACATTATTTATATATATATATGTAAGAAATAAATGAATATTACTTATGTGTCGAACATAGTCTTTATATCGAAGTGATTGTTGTAATTGTCATGCAAGGGATCCAAATAGTATATAACTTCAGAGGTCGCAATGATTGCAAATAGCACCTAATGTGCCCTACAACAACAAAAATTTGGTTAAGCAATTTTGTTTACACAACTAATAAATTAAGATCTCATAAATTAAAAAAGATATAAATAAATAATATATAATTACGTACCATGAATTATATGGTGCAAAGAACAATTTATCATTCTCTATATTTTCTAATAACATATCTACAATCTAATTCTTTACATTAACTGAATCGAGTTTACACATCGACAGCTTATGCGGAGACAAAAATGAATATCTATTTGACAATCTGCGCGTGCACACAACTTTCTCATACAAAAATCTTCAATGAAAATTTCAAACTAGATTAATTACCAATAAATGCAATTAAAAGTATTTTTTACCTTATGTACAAGCTGATGACAGTAGCACTCAGCTCCTTATGGTTGAGAAGTTCGTATATGTGCTCCTTTTCGAGAAAATCTTCATACTCATCTTCGAATATAGCTTTATTCATGGTTATGATGTGTGAATCGTCGTTGCTGCCCATATTCCTTTTTACTTCGATGTCAAGACACTCCCCGTATTTACAAGGCATGGCTGACTTATTTTAGGAGCAGCAGCAGCAGCCGATTATCCTCGATCAAGTTTTCTAGCTGCAACTTTGGCAGCTTTATTACCCTCCAACTTTTGTAGTTTGCCAGCTCTATAACCCTCCAATTTTTTTAGGTTTGCCGGCTTTATTTTGCTGTGCGGGTGGTTTATTTGATTGAATCTGAAAAAATGAGGTTAAATGTTAGTTTATTGAATATGAAAAAATGACAAACCTTTGGGAAATAAATGTGACAAACCTTTTCGGGCGATGTAATTGATTCGTTTATGGGAATCTTTTTATCATTCCCTTTAGGCTTTTTCAGAATCTAAATATAAATGTGAAATTAAAGTTAGGAGCGGAAAAACATCAGCAGTTAAATATACATATCAATTAAACATACATTTCAATTAATTAAATATACCTTATTGAGGGCAACAAGATGTGTGGGCCATGCCATGTAACTACCAATTGCTTCGCGCAAAAACTTCATATCTCCATCGTTGTCCGGTATCGACAACGGTGCAGTTGGTTCCAAAGCAATAATTGGTGATACTTTGACATGACCCGCAGGGATTAGTGTGTTGTGCAATACTTCTCCCGAAGTATTGTACAATTTACCTTTTCCGACCTTCCGATGAGTAGGGGAGGATAAGTATAGCACGCATGGAGTGACACCCTAAATCAATGGTTAAAACATAAGTATGGTTAATACATAAGTATATTTAATACATAAGTATGGTTAAAACATAAGTAATTACATATGTAAGTAATTAATTACCTCGGGAAGACTTTTGAGACTGATGTTGCAACTCGCGTTTTCACTCTCTATTTGTATTTCACATTGGAGCTTATCTGGGAGTTGCTTGTCTTTATTCGTCTTCACCAAAAGTGCCATTTGCTCTGTAAGGAGTTTGAGCTTCTGTATTACCTCCTCATTGCATGGATTTTGGCGCTTCTCTTGGGAAAAATAGCTTTTAGGAGTTACGCCAAATCCTTTCCCCCTAACCCAACCGGAATACTCACGAACATTAAACACTTTACCCACAATGTCCCTGCAACTAGCTTTGTTGTTCTCTTTATTTTCAGAACTTTGTTTGATATTCTCCTAAAATACATGTAGGATTAAAAAGATAAGTTCAATATCATTTTTAAAATACAATATTAAAAAATATATTTACAATAGCGCTTCTATTTAATAAGCGACGTAAAATGAGCGCTATAAAATGACATTTTTCGCATAGTGTAGTGAGCATGACATTATCTACTGCTTTAATTAATAATTGTTTTTTCTCTTTATTTTTTTTATAACACCTATATAATATAACCCTCAATTTTAAATTTCAAATAATTTAAAATGTTCTAAAAATGTTAATAATTTTAATTTAAATATATTTATTATTTGTATTTAATCGAAGAGTTTAATGCCATGTGTCACCGTGATGTAAATCTGATTTATTGTAATTCAAAATCAATTTTCAAAATATATAATTTCTAAATTATAATTAATGATAAATAAAATTATAAAATTTAAAAGATTTAAATATTCATATCTCAATGTAAAATACAATATATTCCTAATAGTGTTTAGAAAAATTATTAAAATATTTTAATTATTTTTACTTAAATAATTAATTTAATATTTAAATTAAGGATATTTAATATTTAAATTAAGGATAATTATTTTTACTTGAATAACCATTTATTTTACTTCATTAAACAGAGATATTTTTTGTTTTACAAAATAAGACTCCATAAAAATGATTGTGTATAAAATGGGAATAATTAAAAAGAAACTGTGCGAAAGAAAGCAAGGAAGATCAAATTCAGAATTTGTTATGGTCAAGAAAAATATACCTAAAATTATAATATATTATTTCATTATTTTTATTCTCCAATCAAAATAAATTTTAATGGAAAATATATTGGTAAAGTTACACACCAACGGTATTATTCTCTATATCAAGGTGCCTCCCTTCCACAACCTTAAGCTTCCAAGGAAAACATTCTTTAGACTCCGGTTTTTTCAAACAAGGTCCTGATTTATATACTTTCCAACGACATTGGTACTTGCATTTATATGTATCTCTCGATTCAAAATAAATATCAAAGTAGTGAAATTCATTCAACCATGAAAATCTACAAAAATATAAATTGTTCTCTAACAAAAACTTAGGCCTAAAAGAGAAGGAGAAAGTTTCTCCTAAATGTAGTGATTGAAACCCAAAATCATGATTTTTATCTTTACAATGAAGACCAAACTAATCGGTAATGTTGCCGGGTAATGTAAACATGTACATCCTTAGTATATATAGCGCTTTGATTGTCCTGAAATTATAAAGCAACAAAAATAGTTAGTAACCGAAAAACTAATAACACAATTTTGAAACTTGAAATCGTCATACTTGCACAATAGAGTAATTGATACTCTGATAATGAACATATGACATGCTTAGGTAAGGGACTGTTTTGTTTTAAAAACTATTAATATTAATTATTTTAATATAAAAGAAAAATTGGTTAAATAATTTACTTTCAAATATGGATAGATATATCTTTTTTGAATTAGTTGTTCACAAATTATTGTGATATTTTAATGTGTCACGTGCGAGATTGTTAGTAACTTTATAGTGTAGTTATAAAATAGATAGATAGATTGATTAGTGTAATTTTTTTTTTTTACATTATCAATTAATCATAACTC
>JBBPBT010000152.1:12166240-12199380 GCA_037974875.1 Cicer bijugum | reverse complement strand
ATATCATAAATACATATAGTATATTTTTTTAATGTTATTTGTATTGTATACTTTTATTAACTCAATTATATATATATATATATTATATAAATAAAATTGAATTTCTATTATATTGTTTTATTTATAAATATAATAATATTTAAAATTTATAACTTACATATATATAAATAATTTTGTTTCCTACCCCGTACAATGGAATGGACGAGCTCAACTATACTGGTGTGACTTCAATTTTTGTACTTTTATTATTTTCGATTATAGAAAATTGTTATAGTGCAATTTAATATAAGTTTACTAAAATAAATAAATATTAAATAAAACAAGAATATTTAAATAAATATTAAATAAAATTAATTTAATTTTGTTTATTTACAAGAACATTTGATCAAGATTTTTCTACAAGTGACACTAATAATCAATTTTACAATTGTAAATGATCAATTTTAAATATATAATTTTTAAATTATAGTAAATGATAAATAAAATTATAAAATTTAAAAGGTTTAAATATTCACCTCTCAACGTAAAATACAATAGATTCCTAATAGTGTTTAGAAAAATTATTAAAATATATTGATTATTTTTTACTTAAATAATTAATTTAATATTTAAACTAAGGATAATTGATATTGGAGAACTTATAGATGTTACGACATAAGAAACAAGACTACATAAAAAATGATTGTATAACATGGAAATAATTAAAAAGAATTTTTGTAAAAGAAAGCAAGGAAGATCAAAGTCACAATTTGTTATGGTCAAGAAAAATATACTAAAAATTATAATATCTCATTTCATTATTTTTATTCTCCAATCAATATAAATTTTAATGGAAAATATATTGGTAAAGTTACACACTAAGGGTATCATTCTTTAGATCAATTTGCATCCCTACCGAAACCTTAGGCTTTCAAGGAAAGCATTCTTCAGATTCCGCTTTTTCCAAACATGATCCTAATTTATATACTTTCCAACTTTCAAGTTTATTTCCTTTTTCAACTTTCAACTTCTTGTTACTTCTTTCAATAAACTGACTTTTACAAGTGTTTTCTGATCGTAAATTCTCATTCTCTTGGGAGACTTTTTTTAACTTCGCTTCTAACTCTTTTTTCTCCTCTTCGGATTTCAACAATAATGCTTTGAGTTCTTCTATCTCTTCATTGGTAGCAAAAGTAGGTTCAGATATTTCTTGGTCACTCGAAGGTGTACTGTGGAAAGGCAACTTGATTTCTTGGACTCTATTTTTGAGCCATTGTCGGTAGGGTTCTTTTGTGCTGCAACTTCTGCATCCAAGTACTTTTCCTTTTCTAATGACCTTTTCCCAAGCTCGACTTATCCTTCGCAACATCGGTGGGTCTACCATACCCGTATTGTGCAAAATAAAAGCTTCCAATGACTTATCATCTGGTTTTTTCAACATAGGGTAGCCAAGCTGTCTCAAAGCTAACGCTGTATTGTAATTAATACATCCTTTGGTTCCCATGAGAGGCACATTTGGGAAATCTCCGCATTGACATATTACTTCCTCCACCCCTTGTTCTCTATGATACCATGAAATTGTGTCCCCGGTAAGGCTAGCTATACTCTGAGTCCATTCACGATTATTTTTAATTCCAATATGATATCCTCTTTTGAACATATGAGACATGAACCAAGTATACAGCACTGGAGTACAACACAAAATTGTTCCCCCTTTCTTCTCATGCCGCATATGTAGAGAGTAGTAGACATCAGCAAGAATCGCGGGAACTGGATTTTGATTGTATTTGTTAAAAGCTAAGAAGACATTGATGGCAGCAAAATCTACAAAATTATCAAGGTTTGGGAATAAAACAATGCCATAGATAATCAGAGCCAAAACATCTATAAAACTACTCCATTCTTTTTTAGCGGCTAAATCATGACACTTTTGCTCTAGATATTTCCTTGAAAAGCCATGAACAACTCCTTTTTCCTCTTTTGTACTGTTCAACTCTCTTATGTTGATTTTCAATACTTCAGATAATGCATCCAATTTCGGTGGTTGCCCAGTATATCGATAAGGATTTCCTTTCTCTAAGGGGTAACCCAATATTCATTCAAATTCCTCTAATGTCGGGGCCAACTGAAAGTCTTGAAAGGTGAAACATCTTAAGAAAGGGTCGTAATATTGAGCCAAAGCCGTGAGGGCCCCTGTTTGCACATTTATTGCCAAGAGATTTAGGATCTTCCCATATTTGAGAAAGAAACTATCACGTTGTATAGTTTTCATTTGATTGCTGATGTCTCTTAAACTTTTCAAATCAGGTTGTTTGAATTTTAAAAGTAAAGTTTTTCTTCTTTCTGATCCCATTGTCTACTTTAATTTAACACGAGACTAAGATTCTTATGATTCCCCAACAATCCTGAAAATTGATGCAAAATGCCAATTTATTTTCAAAATAAACAATGTCATGAAATATGAATGCAATTAGGTAGAATGACAGTTGTGAATACATAACATTTTGAATGAATATATGAGGTATTTTTACTTATATAAATATTCTTATGATGAAATGGTCTATCGGCTTATGCAGTGAAAATCTCACAAGGGTGGCTCTATATTTCTAAACACGGTTCCTAGAGCCAATAATCTTATTTTGGAATATTGTCAACAATAATAGGTAAACTATTTGGAGTGACAATGCCCTCAATAAGATCAAACTCTAGGTGAGATTTTCATGCTAACCAAACAGGATGTACATCCAGAAGGCTACCACTACACAACCTCGAAACTAAACTTAAGTTTTGTTCAAACCCGAGGTGTAAGGTTCCACTCATAAGTGTGTGTCTTAGTAAAAGTGTAGGGTGTGGAATAAGTATAATTTAATAACCCCATGACAATAATAAAACATATATACATAATAAATAAATAAATAAATAGATTAATAAATAAATAAATAAATAAATAAATAAGAATAATCAACAAGCTTAAAAAAATATTATAGTGCCAACTAATAATTATTAAGAAATAATAAATGCATAAAAAAAAAAACAAAAAAAAAAAAAAAAAAAAAAAAAAATAAAAAAAAAAGTTAAAAATTATGCACAATTAATTTATTAGGCCTGACTCTCTAAAATTTCCCCAGTGGAGTCGCCAGCTGTCGCGGCCTAAAATTTCGAGTGTTTCTCGAATTCAATGGAGTCGCCACCAAAATTTATTTTAAAATAGGAAAAATATTGGGAAACCCTTAAAAATAAAATAAATGGTCTTTGAAACCAAATTTGAGTTCGGGAGTCGATTATGCGTAGGGAAGGTATTAGCACCCTACGACATCCATTAAAAAAACGGTTACCTATAATTAATTGTGCAAAATTAATTTTAACTTAAGTATATTTATTCTTCTTTTTTATTAAATATAAATAATAATTATTACTATTTTTAAAATATGATTTTGAAACAAATAGGTACTTAACAAATAAGGGATAAAAAAAGAAATTTTTATTTATGTGCTTGACAAGAATGTGATCTTGCTCCTACGTATCTCCCGGTGCGATGGAGAAATCAAAGCTACGTAGTTCTTGGTTAAAAAAATATGGATGTGTTGAGTGTGTTTTAAAGAAAATTTATCTTGAAAAAAAATGTTTTGACAAAAATAGAAAAAAAACAAAAGAGTTTGATTTGAGTAAATATTTTATAATATGAGTTTTAGGACGTACAATTTGTGTCCCAAAACTCAAGGAATAAAGAAGATGTCACATCTAATTTAATCCTCTAAAAATATATTTTATTACTCTTGATTTTTAAATTGAGTTTCAAAACTACCAAGTAGTACAACTTGTGTTTTAACAACTCAAAGATAAAAAAGAGTTACATCTAATAAATAAATTGTTTTTAGATTAGTTCATTAAAATAGATAAATGAATAAATAAATAAATAAATAAATAGAATAAAATAAATAAAATAAAATAAATATGTAAAATAAAGAGAGTTATAGAACTACTTGTGTTCTAACAACTCAAAGATTAAAAAGAGTCACATTTAATAAATAAATCGATTTTAGATTAGTTCGTTAGAATAAATAAATGAATGAATAGATAAATAAATAAATAAATAGAATAAATAGAATAAAATAAAATAAATAAAATAAAATAAAATAAATGAAATAAAATAAAATGAAAAGATTTAAATGGGCTGAGATTAGTAAGATTTAAATACGCTGAGATAAAAATTAATAAATTTAAGTGGACTAAGTTATGGGCTCAAATTAAAATGAATAGGTTATTAGAATGTCTCAAGCCCAAAGTAGCTTAAACAAAAAAACAAAGTTGAAAACACAAAACCCTAATTAGAGGAAAAGGGAGGCGGCTGGTTACTAGTAAGTAGCAGAAAAAATGAAACTCTTTTTCCAGTTTTAAAACATTGAGTCTTCTCCTTGCCCACTCTTTGCACACGATTTTGAAAGTAAAGGGGAACACATGGGCATACTCATCAACTCGAGAAAAGGAAAATGAAAAGAAGCAAGGGAGCGATGACGGCGGCCATTGCGACGGCGGTTTCGAAGGCAACCACCACGGCAACAGTAACGGTGCTTTCGATGGCGGCAGCAACGATATCAACACAGGTTTGAACCTTTAGTTTTTATTTTGTATGTTTTGCCTACTATGCTTATTTTTTCAAATTAAAAAAAATCTACATTTTTTTAAACCAGAAGAGTAGTTGTAATAAAGAAACAGATTTATTGTAAAAGAAAAAAAATATACCTTTGCGATTTTTGTTTGTTGCTTGTTACTGGTCTCTGATTTCTTTCTCTTCTATTTCTTTGTGTGTTTTTTATCAGTGTTTTTTTTTTTTAACTTTCTTTCTCTTTAAACAAAATGGGGATGCATTTATAGAGTTTTTTATTTGTGTAGTTGCTTTCTTTGCCTGCCTTGGTCCTTCTCTATCAATTGCTTGTTTGATGTTCTGATTTATTTGCTCATCATTTGCGTTTTTCTGCATCTTTTAGTTTCTTTTTTTTAAACTCAAAAATTTTTCATTTAGTTTTGCATAAAGTGTACCAAGATTGACTTAAAAAAAATGTTGTGATGTTTCTCTAATTAGTTACAAAGCAAAGGTCAATGACACTGCATATGAAACAGAAAGGCAGCAACTACACAGGGCCAAACACTGCATCAGAAACAGAGATGCAACAACAGCAACAAAATAGAGCAGGCTGACTTAGTTTAGTTTGGTTTAAATCTTATTATAATTTAATTTGATTTAATATTTATGGTTGTAATTTAATTGTAATTGTAATTTAAAAATTATTGCTTGATTTGGTATTGTAAATTCATGAGATTACTTATTGTAAATATATTTACTTCCTTTTTTAATATATATTTTCCTTTTTGATTTATTCTTGGACAAAATTAGGGTACTACACACAAGAAATTCAACGCCTCTGATGGAAAGTCAATGACTGAAATTGAAAGAATTAAGTATGACACAAAATACTAAGCAGAATCAAAAAAATTTTGAAGATCCAAGAACAACTTGAATCCATTCCAGCTCAAATCAAACAAGAGTATGAAAAAAGATTTGTCTTTTTGAAGACAATCTAAAAAAAGATTTGATTCAAATTTATAATTGAAGATAATCCCTGACAAAGTTTACAAGAATATTTGAACAAGATTTATCATAGGAAGATATGAATTATTTACAAGAACATTTAATAAATATTTATCTCCAAGAAGATACGAGTTACTTACAAGAACATTTAATAAATATTTATCTCCAAGAAGATACAAATTACTTACAAGAAGATTTAATAAATATTTATCTCCAAGAAGATCAAGAATTATTAACAAGAAACACTAACAAGGAGATACATTTATTATTTGCAAATATATGATTCAGACTTTGCAAGGACAAAGAAGAAATCCTCACCTATTCTATAAATAGATACTCAAGGTTGAAGAAGAAGATAAGAGAACTAACTAGAACAAAGTTCCTAAGTCATTAGAGTTCATAAGATTCTGGACTACAAAAACCAATTTCCTAAGTCATTATTACTATCAGCTTGTTAGAAGCACACCAATTTGTTCTAAAATCTTGTAACCCAGCTCGATAGTGGCTTTCGTATTCCTCAAGAAAACTATTTCGATTGTGTTGAGAAGACTTGACTTGTAGAGTCAAGGTGTTTCTGTTGCACAACAAGTCTATAAGTGTTAGGTTTTTTAAGAAGACTAGCTTGTCGAGTCAGGTGCTGTGTAATTCAAATTTTGAATTAGTGGATTAAATTCATCTGAGTGAGAGGACTGAACATACTTATCTAGTTAGTTGTGAACTACGATAAATTTTGGTGTCACTAATTATTCAATTCTTATTTTACTTCTAATTTTGATCACTTAACTCGATTGCTACTACTTTAATTCTAAGTAAGTCACCAAACCCGAACCAATTTTAAATAGATTATCAAAAAAGATCCAACTAAGTCAAACACAATTTAATCCCCCTTCTTGTGTTTGCACCTTCACTAAGAACTAGATGGAAATCTGTTTTGCATGTCTTAAATGTCCCATTAGCCTTTTTGATAGGGTCTTTCTAGTAGACTTAGTTTTTTACCCCTTAAAGGCCTAGACATTATCCTATGGATGGATTGGATGTCAGAAAATTTTGTAACGCTGGTTTGTCATTGTAACGAGGTCATAATCCCTCCTAATATTCCCCAACTAGAGGAACCAATAATTTCTTCCTTGTGCAATGCTTCTTAACTTTCCAATGTTTAGCCAATGGGGGTCAAGGTATATTATTACTACTTTCCTCAAATTCTGGATTAGAAATAGATATTTCAATTTTCCCAGTAGTAAGTGGGATTGAAGATGTTTTCCTAGAGGATATAACATCCTTGTATCCAAAGAGAGAGATAGAATTTCCCATGGAATTAATTCCTAGGACAAGAACCATTTCCATAGCCCTTATAGGATGTCATTTCTGGACCTGAGTGAACTTAAGAACCAATTAGAAAATCTCATAAAAAATAGTTTATTAGGACTAGTGTATCACCTTGGGGAGTAACTATGCTATTAGTAAAGAAGAAGGATGGTAGGATGAGACTCTATGTAGATTATAGACAACTAAACAAAGTGACCATTAAGAATAAATACACAGTGCTAACAATATATAACCTTTTGGTTCAACTGGGGGGAGCTACCATATTTTCCGTAATGGATATTAGGGCCGGATATCTTCAGATTAGGATCTTCAGACCTTATCTTGATAAATTTGTTGTAGTATTTATTGATGATATCGAGTTATTCCAAGACCTCAACAAAACATGTAGAACATCTCAAAACTGTTATGCAAATACTAAAAGACCATAAGTTGCTTCCTAAACCTAGTAATTGTGAATTTTGGATGTCAGAAGTGAAATTCTTAAATAATGTAATTTCCAAAAGAGAGGTAAAAGTAGATCCCTCCAAAGTATAGACAATATTTTCTACATTGGCATCTCAAATGTACGAGTACCCTAACTTATTGGGAGCTATATTTAGTTTTAGATTAAATCTTGGTGCATAACCTTGTGGTCAGTAGACTGCCATTAGGGACACAACAATATTTATTAGAAAATTATTCTTAGTTCAATTTAGTATTGATCTTGAGGTAAATTTCCATATAACTAACCTAGAACATAGTTCTTGTTAAGAGTGAACTACTTAGTACTCAAGCATATGTATGGTTATGGATGTAACTAAGCTTAGGTAGACATTTGATTAGTTAAAGTTTATTCAGTTTTGAAATTAATCTAAGGTTTGCATGACCTAATCTTTTGTGCCAAATTAGTTTATCTTCATTTACTAACATAAGACATTGAACCTCTTGTTTCTCTCCAATAAACAAATTCATGTAATAAATGTTGTTTTGCCTCTTACCCGTGAAGAGTACAGGTCTTTCCTTCTGACTACTTGCCTTGCATGTTTTTTTGATTAAATATATTATTATTATTATTATTATTATTGATGTAGCTAAATATCTTTAGAAGGGGGGTTAAATAGAGATTTTAAGGTAAAAAAGGTTTTTCACGTGTTTTGAAAAGCTATCCTCTAAGCGAGGATGCGAATTGTGAGGATAGGTATTTAAACCTTTGAATTTTAAGCTGAACAAAAAGAGAGTGAATAGGCAGTGACACCCACAACTTTTATATTGGTTCACCCAATGAAGGCTACGTTCAGTCCTCACACACTTGTGAGTTTTTACTAATGATCAAATTGATTAACCTCTCACAGAGGTTGATTACACTTTGTGTATCTTTAGCCTCACCAAGCTTACAATCTTGTTTCTTACAAGTTCAAACTATTTCCAAGTGAAACTCACATGAAAATTACAAATTGATATGTGTATGGTTGTTTCTCTTCTCTTAAACACTTTCTAAAAAGATATTTCAAAGATCTAGTGAAAGATTATAGAAAGTATAAGGAAATGATGGATATTGCTCTTGATAGCTTTCAGATTCTTGATCTTTTTATGCAATGTTGTTGTGTCTTTTGTGATGAAGAGCTTGATGCCTTTTATTGAAGTCTTATGATGTCCCTTCCATGTGCCAAGCTCTTTATGACTGTTGGAAAGTCAATTCAAAATCCCAAGGTCTTTCATTATATTTACAGAACTGCCATCCAACTGTCCTTGAACTGACTTAGTCCATCCTCGAGTAGGAGGATCAAACTCCTTGGAAGTTGATCTTGAGTTGTCCTTTTCTTTTCTCATTCTTCAAAACATGTAAGACTATATCTTTGACTTTGTGAGCTACAACCTTTCTGAAAGTTGAAGGGCTAGGTCGTTTTCAACTTTTGAGAGTTATGTTGACAATAGAGAACCATCCTCTTACATAGTACTGCCATCCTCTTGCACGTGGTTCGTAATTCCTTTCTTCAAGACATGTGAAGACTTCTATTTTTTGCTTTTTTGTTGTTACCTTTCTATAGATTGACTCTACATTGTTTTCATTCATACAAAAATGATATGTAGGTCTGCTTTTAGCATTTGCACATGATAGGATGAGTTACTTTCAACATTTGGGAATGATGGGGACTTTATAGAATCGTCCTCCAATATAGTACTACCATCCTCTTACCTAGTACTGGCCATCCTCGTACCTATTCTTTTGCCTTTTGACTTCTTTATTTCAAATGCTTTATTTATTCATTCTTTAATATTTTTGTGCCTTTCTTTAATGAATAAAAAACATTTGTTTTGGCGAGGATGAGTATTATTCAGATTTGAAGCTTCATCCTCTCGTGGGGCCATCCTCAGGAATTTCAATCCTCCAGATTTGAATAAGATTTTTCTCCTTTTTGCCTTAATGATTAATAACCTGTTTTCTTATATGATTTCACTCAAAAGCACATATTAGTCATTAACCACAATCATAATCTCTTAAGTAATTTTGTTATCATTAAAATCATTTGAGAGATTTTGTCTTAACAATCTCCCCCTTTTTGATGATGACAAAATTCTTTAGATTATGATTTTAAATATATAAACTGTTAGAGATAAACTATTTATGCTCCCCCTAAATCGTATGAGTAATATTTTTAAATTTAAAAATAATTACTCCCCCTTATTATATGCCAAAGTGTTTGAAATACTAAGTTTGAACCATAAATAAACTTCATATTAATGAGACTAATATTACAAAAGTTGGTTCAAAATAGCATAAACATTAAAAAGTTGGTTCATAACAATTCAACTTAACAACTAGTTCAACACAAAGATAAAGGCTAGATAATCATAATCATCTTCCCCTGAATTGTTCAACAACAAAAAGGATGAGCCACAATGTTACTCGGAAGAGGATAGCTTATCAGACGTGGATGAATGAGAATGGATAGGAACAACAGACGAAGGCTGGGTTGGTAGCTTAGGAGGATGATTTCCAAGAGCAATAGTAGGAGCCAAATGTTTGGTAACCCATTCAAGAAAGAGACCAAATTGAGCTATAGAGTTCTAGAAGTGAGTGAAGTTTTGAAGAAGTTTCTTTTGATCCTTCCTAATTGACTTGAGAATTTTCGCCTGCTTCGGATTATGCCTTTCTTTAGTCCTCTTACTAGGGATCGAGTCCTTAGGTTGATCATTTACATTGGAACTCTTGTTTTGAGAGCTCCTAGCTTTGTCCTAAGACGAGTTACTAATCGTTGTAGCAAAAACAGAAACAATGGAGTTGAACAGACCCGTGATCTCCGAGAGTGGTTGGGCAGGTTCTTCAAGATTTGCAACAGGAGGAATTGAAATGGGTTGCGAAAGATTTAGTGGTGGTATTATACCTAATTCTTGTAAATTTTGAGGAGATGCTACAGGCACATCTATAAAAAAGTTGTGTGGTGAGAAGTGATGATAAGACAAATTCAGATCAAAATATAATTCCTTACCATTTTCCATCAGTTGTAGAGAGGTTGGTTCGAAGGTATCTCTAGGAGGAGGAGTGACTTCATGAAGAGAGGTCAAATTATTGATTGGTGGAGACTGAGGCGGTGTTGGAACATGAGAGTCATGTAATGGAGGTGGAGTGGGATCAATGGAGTCAATGAGTTCGTGAACGATTTGAGAAGGAACATCCTTTGGTGGATGTTGAATAGTTTCTAGTTTAGATTTTTGAGTGGGAGAGGAGGAATGAGGAACTTGCATTTTATTAGATGTAGGAGGGTTAGTTGATGATGATTTGAGAGGAGTAGAAGCATCAGGTTGAAGCCTCATCTATTTGATATTTTTCATAGAGAATGTGTTGTTAAAGTGAATAGAGGGTTCATCATTAAGTGGGAGGTTGAAGAATTTGAAAATCTTGGTCAAGATCATCCAATAGGGAGCTGATCGACCCACCACAACAACGTTTAACATGCAGTAGAAAATGACATTACTTAAGTGGAGAGGAGTGCCATACATTAGATGATGAATGAGCATGAGGTCAAGCTTAGTGACTTTCTCAAAACTGCCAGCTCTGGGCATGATAGAGTGCACATAAATTTGATGAAGGATACGACAAATAGGAATGAGGTTGGAAGCCACTTGAGGTTTTGGGGGAGTAATGAGAGTGTTTTGGAGAACATAAGTCCTAGTGATTAGACACTAAGAGTACCACCTATCTGAGAAGCAATAGGCTCCTTCATCACGAATGTACAAAATTTAACATAGCATAGTGGGGTTGATTTCCATGTGAATCCCTTTTAGTATTATGCTAAAACCAGTGGTGCCTTCTGAACCATTAGAAGCAACATAGAAGGCCCTTACAAGGCGAGGATATTGGGGTTCATTGATGCGTAAAAAGGAGGTCCATCCAAGTTGGTCAAAAATCTCCTCCATGTTGAATTGTCCTTGTTTGAGATCAGCAAGGTCAATGCTTTTTCCATTGACCACATATTTGTTTTGCCATTTTGAGACATAGATAGTCTCCAATTCGGCCGAATCAAATAGTGGAATATTTGCAGAAATTTTTGTAGAGGAGGATGGTGGCTTTTGTGAAGTAGGTTTAGCTTTTCTAGGGATTGGAGTTTTGGAGGTGGTTTTTGCAGGAGGTGGTTGAGGTGTAGATTCTGCAGATAGAGTTGTTTCTGAATCATTAGAGTTGACAACATGAATTGTGTTGTCCCGAGAAAGTGCCTTTCTAGATGAAACAACTCTAGACATAATCCTGGAGGATCGTCTTATGGGAGTGGAAGAGGATGAGGTTTTTGTGGTTTTAGGAGTGGTAGATCGAGAAGGAATTTTTTTAGATTGTAGAGGAGGATGAATGGTGTTCAAAGGTTCTTGAGGATTTCCTTTAGAGTTGTTCCCCTCGTGGCAATCGGACTTAGTGCTTGAGTAATTATCTTGAGTATCATCTGGAGCTTGAGAATAGATTTAATTTCAATGTGCTTAGATCTAGAATGTTGTATGGAATTTTTTGAAAGATTAATAACACTTGTATTATCACAGAGGATGGAAATTTTTGCATACCATAGAGAGTAATTCTCAAGTTGACTTTTCATCCATAGTAATTGTGAACATCATTGTGTAGCTGATAAGTATTCAACCTCTATAGTTGACAATGGTACATTGTTTTTTGCATGACCAACTTATTAGAAATTTACTAAGAAATTGACAAGCTCCAATTGTGCTATTCCTTTCAACTTTGTCTCCAACATAATTAGCGTCACAATAAGCTGTGAGGTCAAGATTTGAACATTTCTTATACCAAATTCACATATTGATCGTGCCTACAAGATATCTAAAAATCCTCTTTACTGCAGTAAGATGAGATTCTTTAGGAGATGATTGAAATCTTGCACAAAGACCGACTGCAAAGACTATGTATGGTTTACTGGCTATTAAATACAACGAGGATCCAATCATCCCTCTGTACTCTTTTTTAGATATTGGAGTTCGTTCGTCGTCCTTGTGTAGTATGGAGGATGGGTGCATAGGAGTTCCCATACTCTTGGCCGAATTCAAGTTATATTTTTTAAGAAGATCCTTGGTGTATTTTTCTTGAGAGATGAAGATGCCAGTTTCCAGTTGTTTGATTTGCAAACCCAGAAAGAATTTTAGTTCTCCCATCATACTCATCTCAAACTCACTTTGCATGAGGTTGGATAATTCTTCACATATCTTTTCATTAGAGGACCCAAATATTATATCATCAACATATATTTGTACAATTAACAAATCCTCTTTAAGAGTTTTCTTGAAAAATGTAGTATCGATCTGTCCTCTAACAAATCCATTTTATTTTAGAAAAAAACATAACCTCTCATACCAAGCCTGAGGAGCTTGATTTAATCCATACAAAGCTTTTGAGAGTTTGAACATATGATTAGGCTTCTTTTCATCCTCAAATTCAAAAGGTTGGTCAACATATACCTCCTCATTTAAGAATCCATTCAAAAAGGAACTTTTGACATCTATTTGGAATAGTTTGATACCTTTATGAGTAGCATAAGCTACGAGGATTCTTATTGCTTCAAGTCTTGCTATGGGTGCGAATGTTTCATCATAATCAATTCCTTCTTGTTTGTTGTAACCTTGTGCCACTAATCTTGCTTTATTTCTAATGACTTCTCCATTCTCATTCAGTTTGTTTTTGAATATCTATTTAATTCCAATGATGGATTTTTCCAGAGGACGGGGCACAAGATTGCACACTTTGTTTCTTTCAAACTGTGAAAGCTCCTCCATCGTAGCTTCAACCCATGATTTGTCACCAATAACTTTCAAACATGTATGGATTCCTCCACAGTTTGAGTCCTAAGATTATATATTCTATAACCTTTAGATGATGTGGAGTAACCCAGAAAAATACCTTTATCAGATTTTGGATCAAACTTTCCCAAATTTTCTTTATTATTTAGAATGTAGCAATAACATCCAAATATATAAAAATTGGAAATAATTGGTTTTCGACCTTTCCATAGTTCATATGGAGTTTTGTTTAAATATTTTCTAATAGATGCACGATTTGAAACATAACAAGCTATGATGACGGCTTTGGCCCAAAAGTATTTTTCAATGTTGGCTTCATTTAAAATAGTTCTAGCCATTTCTTGAAAAGTCCTATTTTTCCTTTCAACAACTCCATTTTGTTGGGGAGTTCTTGGGCAAGAAAAATTGTGAGAAATACCATTTTCTTCAAAAAGATTTTTAAAGGATTCATTTTCAAATTCACCTCCATGGTCACTTCTCACCTAGACAATTTTTGATCTTTTTTTCATTTTGAATCTTTTTGCAAAAATGGTGGAATGCCTAAAAAGCTTCATCTATATGTTTTAAAAATAAAACTCATGTAAAACGAGAGAAATCATCAACAATTATAAAATCATATCTTTTCCACTAAGACTTGGAGTTTTGATAGGACCAAAGAGGTCAATGTGAATAAGTTCAAGAGGATGATTTGTTGAAACAATGTTTTTAGAGTGAAAGCTACTTTTAACTTGTTTTCCTTTGACACAAGCTTCACATACTTTGTCTTTCTTAAAATTAATTTTTGGAAGACCTTTCACTAATTCTAATTTAGCTAATTTAGAAATAGTATTTAAGCTTGTGTGACCAACTTGTTTGTGCCAAATCCATTTATCTTTATCAATGGAAACAAAATAAGATTCAGTAGGTAAATCATCCAGATAAAGTTCATATAAATTCTTTTTTCTAAAACTGGAAAAGAAAACTCTACCCGAGGATGAATGTTTAACCTCACATAGAGTAGGCTTAAAAATAACTTCAAATCCACTATCACATAATTGACTAATACTTAGCAAGTTATATTTTAAACCATCCACATACTGATCATTTTCAATTTTAGTAGAATTATTTTTACCAATGATAATGTACCTTTTATTTGAGCTTTATCATTGTTACCAAATGTGACTGATCCTCTATCCTTTATCTCCAAGGAAATAAAACAATGCTTATCTCCTGTCATATGCCTTGAGAAGCCATTGTCTAAGTACCAACTCTTTCTTTTGTTGATAAGAGGATGAACTTGTGTTAGAGTTTAGGGTTTAGGGTTTAGGATTTAGGGTCTAAACTCTAACACAAGTTCATCATCTGATCAACAAAAGAAAACCTTGGTACTTGGACAGTGGCTGCTCAAGGCATATGACAGGGGAATAAAACTATATAATTTAAGTAATGCCCAGGGGAATAAAATTAATTTTTAAATATATAATTTCTAAATTAAAATAAAGAATAAATAAAACTATATAATTTAAAAGATTTAAATATTCATCTCTCAATGTAATATACATAATCTTCCTAATAGTGTTTAGAAAAATTATTAAAATATTTTAATTATCTTTTACTTAAATAATTAATTTAATATTTAAATTAAGATAATTAACATTGGAGTGTTTCTAGATGTTACGACATAAGGAAGAAATATTTTATTCCTTATAGGGTGCTTAATAACTCTACCCACTACCCTTTTATAGGGTGCTTAAAAGTGTTGCCTACCCTTTTATAGGGTGCTTAATAACTCTACACACTACCATAGCCGGTAAGACTCACCCGTTCCATTCAACATGATTTTGTTTACTATTAACAAGAGATTAAGGATGATCAATCCCTCAATTTGTCAATAAATAGCCAACAACCATGATGGTGACATGGACTATCTTAATCGAACTGTAATAGCGCTCCCTGCGACTTGCACTTTAAGCTCCCTGCGACTTGCCCTTAAGGTTATCCTAATGCACAAGCGATCAAAAAAACTTCTCGAGGTCCACTGAGTTTCCCTTATTTTCCTATAAGTTTGCTCTTATAGACGAATTACAATTGTCCAAAACTATGTCCCATAGCCTCATATACGTCCACATGGTACGAAACATCCATTTGGTACCAAACCAAAACACTAAGTATAACACTAACACATTGAGTACAAACAGTCATTACCTAATGATACGATATCCAATCCATACCGAGAATGATCTCGAGTGATTGTAAAGGTAAACAAATCAATTTAATTACAATATCCACTAATTCAATTACCTTGAATTACAAATCGCCTGACCCTCTAAGCCAATCTTCTTAAACAACCCGTCAACCCCATACTTGTGAAGAACTAACCACCTTGACCCTACAAGCAAAGTCTTCTCCTAACAACCTTAAAACCCCAGATTGAAGAAGGAACTAACCACCTTGATCCTACATGCCAAGTCTTCTCCCAACAAACTGACAACCCCATATTGATGAAAGAACTAAACCACTATTGAATTGGATACAAAAGATTAGAACTTTAAGTATTTTCTTATAACAAATTTGATAATAACAATAACATTTACACTCTAAGAAAAGAACACTAATGAAGTATTTCTCTCTTTGAACTCAAAGACGAATTTGAAATATTGAGCTTATGAGTTATTCTACTCTTTTTTTTTCGATGTTCTTCTTCTTCTTCAACCTTGAGTATCTATTTATAGTTAAAATTTGGGTTTTAATTTAGTCCTTGTTTAATTCTGAATTGTATCTTGTTTAGATCGAGTTTGTAAATTCTTTAGATTGATTTTGCTCCACTTTTTTTTAAGATGAAGTTTATAAATTCTTTATATTGATTTTGTTTATATTTTGTTCATATTGCATTTGTAAATTCTTCAGATTGATTATATTCATATTTTGTTGTAGATGAATCTTGATCAAATCTTCTTCAATCTTGACCATCTTTCTAACTAATTGCGTTGCATGTTTTTTGATTGAATATAATATCATAATTATTATCACTTAACTATCTAATACTTAATAAATTATGTTTAAGACCTTTAACAAACAAGAAATCTTTTATACAAGGGGAGGTACCATTACCAACTGTACCTTGACCAACGATCTGACCTTTTTTCTTTCCTACAAAAGTCACTGTGCCTCATTTGCTCAATGTTAGTTCTTGGAACATAGACTTTTCTCCTATCATATGTCACGAGCATCCATTGTCCAAGTACTATGATTGGTGTTAACTCAATTGTCGAGGACATCTACAACATAGACAATTCTATTATTAGGCACCCAAATTTGGTTGGGTCCTAGTTTGTTAGTTTTGAACGGTTTCTTGTATTTCTTTGTATTTAACATGAGTCAAGATAATTTAGACCAACCTTTCTTAGAGAAAACAATACATAAGATATCAGAGGAACTAAGTTTAGGTTCACTTACGATTTCTTCAAATTCTATACCTCTTTAACCATTTCTATGAACTCCATATATCATAGAAGCATATTTGCTTCTTTCCATACCATTAGCAAGAAAATCTTGAAATACTTCTTCATGCTTATCAAAGTTACATGTGGTATTTTAAATTGATGTTGAACTATGATTATTTTTTAGAGTTAGACTTTCATCCTTAAGTTTAGCAATATTAGTTTTTAGAGTTGCATTTTCTATTTTAAATTCAACACATTAACATTTTCAGTTAGGTTTGCATTTTCGTTTCTAAGTGGTTTTTAGTTTTAAAGAAAATTTATGATTCTTTTAAAAAAATCATTTATAGCAGTAATTAAATAAGATCGAGTAAAGTCAGAAAATACCTCAATTTTTACATCTGTTGATTCACTTCTAATGTCAGAATATGTGTTGGATCCAGAGGCGGAGTTGGTATGAGCCATCAGAGTCAAATATGGTTGTTCATGGTCAAAGGATTCATCATAATCATCTCATGTAGCCATCCAATGCTTCTTCTGAGATCTGCAATATTTCCTTTAGTGTTTCCCTTTCTTCAAATTTGGACAATTTGACTTGATATGTCCAGGTTCATTGCATCCATAGCATATAATGCTTTTCTTGTAAAAAGTTTCATCCCTAACTCTATTGGACAGCCTGGAATATTTTTGAGGAAAATATTTCTTCTTGTTGTACCACATCCTTTGAATTCTTCTAGATATGAAGGCAATTTCCTCTTCCCCCGAGTTCAGATTTTGATCATCATAAACACTATCCTCTAATTATAATGTTTCTGTTAGAAGATTCTTCTCCTTGTATTTCAGGCCATAGTCTTGTTCTTCTTCTTGGACTCATATTCTTCAAGTTCAATTTCATGTGATATGAGATTGCTGGTTAATTCTTCCAGCTTAAGAGTATTCAGATCATTTTCCTCTTGAATGATAGTGACCTTACGTCTCCACTTTCTTGCCAATGTCCTTATGATCTTCTTCACATGATAAATAATATTATAACTCTTTTCATGTTCCTTTAATCCTTATACCTGAGTTTGGAATCTGAAAAATATTATGTCAATGTCTTCATCTTCTTCCACTTTGAACAACTCATATTTTTTGACTAGGAGGTTGGTATTTACTTATTGAACTTCTTTGCTTCTTTCATAGGTCATAATCAGACTATCATAAATACTCTTTGTCAAACTGCTTGTTGGTGCACTTGTCAAATTCCTTGAAGGTGATTGTATTTCTCATGATTGATTTGGATTTATGATGCATCTAGTACATCTTATTTTGATCAACATTCATCTATTTTCTTGGAATTTCAATACCGTAAGAATTTTTTGGAGTAGTATAACCATCTTCCACCAAGTCCCAAAATTCAGGATCTTGTGAAATAAAGAAACTTCTTAGCCTATCCTTCAATACTCAAAACATTCTCCATCAAATATAGGTGGTGTGTTACTAAGTCCGTTGAACCCTTGGATCTTTCCTCAAACATTGTAAAATGCTCAGCATTGAGACCGAACTAGGATCCTAATTGAAGGGGAAAAAACGAGAAAAAGGGGTTGAATTGTGTTTGAAAAAGTTGATAACTATTAGCTAATTTGTTGAAGGTTGGTTGGTTTTATGAATTATGTAAGACCCATAATTTTAAAGTATACTTTATGTATTTTAGTGTATTTCTGGTATTGAACTCAGAGGCTTTTTAGCCAAAGTTATTAATATTTTGGGAGTTTAAAGGACCAAAAAGTTATATTGATGCTCGATTAAAATTACTCGTCGATAAATAAACTAAATTAACTACGGTGAATCTTTTACGAAGAATTTAATGTGTTATGGGTGAAATGGTAATTTAACAAATACCTAGATATTTTGAGATATTTGTTAAAAGTAATTAATATATATATATATATATATATATATATATTTTTACTTGGAGGGAAAATAAAAGGAAAGAGAAAGGAAAGACAAGGAGATAGGAAGAAAAGAAATAGAAAGAAAAGAAAAAGAGAAAAAGAAAAAAAGGAAAGAAAACATCCGTCTCTTCCTCTGCCTCGCGAGCTACCTCCCTCCTTCCTCCATTTTCGTTTTTCTTTGCTTCCTTTAAGTTCGAGAATTGAAATCCAAGGCTAGTGGGTGAGAAAGATCAAGTTCCCAGCTTCTTCCTTCCTCCCGGATTCGAAAACGGAGTTAGGGATTTCTAAAACCGTCAAACACAAACCTCCCCGTTTCATCTAGATCTAAGCTTCGTTTTGCAAAGAGATAGAAGGGAAAGTTGTTCACTACCCCGTTACGGTGCTAGGGAACTAACTTTGGAAGCCACGTTGCAAGCGGAGATTTTACTGGATTTACTTGCGGTACCGGAATCGCACGTTAAAGCTAACGTGAAGGTAAGGGCTCCTTCCAAACTTCTAGTTTGCATTTAGGGACTTATCTGTGGTTGTGTGGAAAAGAATTTGTTAGGGTTGAAGTGTTGATTTGGGGAAAATGAATCTAAGGCTTTATGGGTAAAATCTTAGAGTTAGGTTTTGGTTATATTGATGAATGTTTCGGGGAAAAAGAATTCAAACTCATTTATGTATGATTTTATGTAAATGAAATTTGTTGTGTTTGAGTGGTGAGTTGTGTTGATTTGTGTTCGTCGTATTTGACGTGTTCTTAATTAATACTGATGAAATTTGATATGTGTATGTTGGATTTTGTGGAGAAATGAATTGATGTGTTTTGGTGTGAGTTATGGATTGTATTTGATAATATGTTGGAGTTTGTTTTGTGTGGAATTTAAAAACCATTAAGTTAAATGAGTATTAAGAATGGGGAATCTCTTAATGTCTTGCTTACTTAATGTGTGTTTGTGAAAATCGTTTAAGTTAAATGAGTATTAAGAATGGGGAATCTCTTAATGTCTTGTTTACTTAATGTGTATTTGTGAAAATCGTTTAAGTTAAATGAGTATTAAGAATGGGGAATCTCTTAATGTCTTGTTTACTTAATGTTTGTTTTGGAAAATCGTTTAAGTTAAAAGAGTATTAAGAATGGGGAATCTCTTAATATTTTTGTTTACATAATGTTTGTTTTGGAAAATCGTTTCGATTAAAAGAGTATTAAGAATGGGGAATCTCTTAATCTTTCTGTTTGCTTAATGTTTGTTTTGGAAAACCGTTTAAGTTAAAAGAGTATTAAGAATGGAGAATCTCTTAATATTTCTGTTTGCTTAATGTTTGTTTTGGAAAATCGTTTAAGTTAAAAGAGTATTAAGAATGGGGAATCTCTTAATATTTTTGTTTGCTTGATGTTTGATGTGAAAATCGTTTAAGTTAAATGAGTATTAAGAATGGAGAATCTCTTAATGACTTGTTTACTTAATGTTGTTGTGAAAATCGTTTAAGTTAAATGAGTATTAAAAATGGGGAATCTTTTAATATCTGCATTTACTTAACGATTATTGTGGATGGAGTCAGTGTATGCTCATGCATTTCATTTTGGTAAATTGTGCTGACCCGTGATAGGTGGCACCTCAGTAAACAGTACTGACCCGTGATAGGTGGTACGTTTACGATTTACGTTTTTGGTAAATTGTGTTGACTCGTGATAGGTGGCACCTCGGTAAATAGTACTTTGGCCTGTGATAGGCGGTACATTTACGATTTACGCTTTTTCTGTTAGTAAATCGTGTTGACCCATGATAGGTGGCACCTCCGTAAACAATACTGACCCGTGATAGATGGTATGTTTACGATTTACGTTTTTTAGTAAATCGTGCTGACCCGTGATAGGTGGCACCTTGGTAATTAGTACTTTGGCATGCGATAGGCGGTACAATTATGATTTACGGCCCTTCGAGGAGGGTTATGGTTTTGAATTCTGAGTCCATGCAGTTGGGCATATACGCATTGCATTAGGATGCTTGACACAGGAGTCGTGTTTGATGCAAGTGTATGATTGAGTGTTTGAACTAGAGATGTCATTGTAACTGTGATGATATTACTAAGTGCTATGTTTTGGAACAAATTGTGTGTAAGTGTGTTTGATTCAAGTTTATGATTGAGTGTTTGAACTTGAGATGTCATTGTAATTGTGTTGATTTTAGTAAGAGTTATGTTTTGGAATTGTGTGATAGCATGTTTGATTGCAAAACTATTTCGAAGCTCATAATGTCATGGTGATTGGGTGGGAATTGCTAAGTGTTAAGATTTGGAGTTGTGTATGAATGTGATTGAGTTAGCTTATGTATTTTTGGAAGAATATGTAGGGAAATCGATTTCCTAATCGATTGGATGAGTTACATAGACTTCGCTAATTTACCAAGGTGAGATTAAATGGGCTGAGATTAGTAAAGTTTAAAAGGGTTGAGATTAGTAAAATAAAAATTAATGAATTTAAATGGATTGAGTTATGGGCTGAGATTAAAATGAATAGGTTAGTAAAATGTCTCAAGCCCAAAGTAACTTAAACAAAAAATCAAAGTTCAAAATAGAAAACCCTAATTACTAATTGAGGTTGGGTGGCTGATGAGAGAAAGAAACTCATGTGCAGTTGGGTTAGGGCTGATGGCAAAACGGGTTGGTTGATGGCAGAAAGAACCCCAGGTGCGACTGGGTTGGGGTTGATGGCAAAACTCGGGTCGATTGGCTAATGGCATGCATCAGCTGCGGCCAGGTTAAAAAATAAAAGAGAAAACGAAGAACACAGAAACAATGATGGCGACCTCGATGACGACGACCTCAGCGATGGTGATAGTCCTGATGACGACAATGGCAACAATGACATCGGCGATGGCAACAACGAAGAAGACATCATCACAGGTTTGGATTTTTAATCGTTTTCGTTTATTAAATAAAAAAGTTTACATTTTTTAAATAAAAGAGTGATTTTGATTATGATGATGATGATAAATAGCAATATATGTATTGTACAAGAAGAAAAAAAAACCTTAATATTTCGTGTTTGTTGTTTGTTACTAAAAACTCTTTCTGATTTCTTTCTTTTCTCCTTCTTTGTATGTGTATTTTTTAGTAGAGTTAACCTCATATTCTTTTTCTTCTTTTGAAATTTGATAAGGTGTATTTATATAGTTTTTTTATCTGTTTAGTTGCTTTCTGGTATGTGACACCATTTGAGTTTGAACTTTACAAATCCTTGTTTGACGTTTTAATTTCTTTGTTCATCATTTTCATTTTTCTACGCCTCTTATACCTTCATATTTTTAGCATATTTTGTTTTTATTTGAATATTTGTTGAGCTTTTATTTGTCATTTAGTTTCTTTTGTTTAAACTAAAAAATTTGTCACTTTGTTCTGCATAACGTGTACAAAGGCTAATTTATAAAAGTTATATTTTTATTTTTCTATTTAGTTACAACAGTACAAATGTATCAATGAGCATGACTTGTGCATCAATGGCAATCAACATCATCATATCATGGTTAACATATCATGGTTTGGCAGTGAGCAAAGGCAACAGTAGAGAACAAAACAGGAAAAGCTGGAAACAAGTGGCTTGATTTGAATTAGTTTGACCTAATTTCGTTTGTAATTTAATTTGGCTTTATTTTTAATTTGTAATTTGATTTGATTTTAGAATTATAATTAAATTTGAAATTGTAAATTTATGAGACATAATGAAATTATTTATTGTAATTATTTTTATTTCCTTTTTTTACTTACATATTTCCTTTTTTTATTTATTTTCCTTTTTGATTTATTTTTAACAAAAATGGACAAAATTGAGGTACTACAAGAAGGATTCACCAAGGCAAATGAATTAAGCATTCATTAAAATCAAGTTTAGTCATGAAAAACAAAATTCAATCAAGCTAAACATAACATCAAGCAACTTGAATGTAATATTTTATTTTAATCTCTTCTCCATAAAAAAATGAATTGATGAAGCCATCAACACATAAATTCAAGTTTCCAATCAATTTAAGCAACTAAAACAGAATCAAGAATCAAAAGGAGAGAAGAAAAAAGAAATTAACATAAACTTCAACTTCAATTTAAATTCATTTATTTGAAAACTCAAACACATCAAATTTATTTTCCACAAATCTACACCTCAAATACATCAAATTTCTATTACACAAATCACAAATAATTTCCTAAATACAAACTAAAAATTTGGAAAGAGCTCTTACCTTAACGATAGCTCTAACACGCGATAACGGTCCCGTAATTAATTTCGGTAAAAACTTCGCTCAAGTCATCGCTTCCAAAGTTAGCTCACTAGCACCGCATCATGGCAAGGGAGCAACTTTCCCTTCTTCCATTTCTTGAAATATGTAAGACCCATAATTTTAAATTATACTTTATGTATTTTAGTGTATTTTGGTGTTGAACTCGGAGGCTTTTTAGCCAAAGTTATTAATATTTTGGGAGTTTAAATGACCAAAAAGATATTTTGATGCCCGATTAGAATTACTCGTCGACAAATAAACAAATTTAACTACGGTGAACCTTTTACGAAGAATTTAATTATGGGAAGTTTTGTTAAAACTATCTCGAGTTGCTAAAAATTGTATATGTCAATTGAGTTGCGACGAGAGTAGATATTTTTGAACAAAAAGTGGTTTGGAGAAGTTATGGGTGAAATGATAATTTTAATAAATATCTAGATATTTTAAGATATTTGTTTGGAGGGAAAAGAAAAGGAAAGAAAAGAAAATAGAAAGAAAAGAAAATAGAAGGAAGGAAAAACAAAAGAAAAACAGAACTCTTCTTCCTCCTCTCTGCCTCACGAACTTCTTCTTCTTCCTCCTTTCTTCTTCTTTTGCCTTGCTTTCTTTTCCTTACTTTGCTTCAAGAAAAGAAACCCAAGGCTGGGTGGGTGAGAAAGCAAACAATTTCTCAGCTTCATTCTTCCTCTTTGAATTGAAAACGAAGAAAAATAGTGTTAGGGATTTTCAAACCATCAAACGCAAACCTTCACGTTTCATCTAGATCTAAGCTTCGTTTCGCAAAGAGATAGAAGGGAAAGTTGCTCACCTCCACGCTACAGTGCTGGTGAACTAACTTTGGAAGCGACGTCGCAAGCAGAGATTTTACCGGATTTACTCGTGGTACCTTAATCACACGTTAAAGCTAACGTTAAGGTAAGGGCTCCTTCCAAACTTTTAGTTTGCATTTAGGGACTTATATGTGGTTGTGTGGAAAAAGAATTTTGTTAGGGTTGAAGAGTTGATTTGGGGGAAAATGAATCTAATGCTTTTATGGGTAAAACCTTAGAGTTGGGTTTGGTGATATTGATGAGTGTTTTGTGGAAAATGAATTTAACTCATTTATGTATGATTTTGAGGAAATGAAATTTGATGTGTTTAAGTGGTGGGTTGTGATGATTTGTGTTCGTCGTATTTGACGTGTTCATAATTAATACTTATGAAATTTGAGATGTGTTTGTTTGGATTTTGTGGAAAAATGAATTGATGTGATTTGGTGTGAATTGTGGATAGAAGTTGAGAATATGTTTGAGTATGTTCTGGGTGGAATTTGAAAATCATTAGAGTTAAACGAGTATTAAAAATGGAGAATCTTTTAATATCTCTGTTTACTTAATGTTTGTAGTGAAAATCATTAGAGTTAAACGAGTATTAGAAATGGGGAATATTTTAATATCTCTATTTACTTAATGATTGTCGTGAAAATTGTTAGAGTTAAATGAGTATTAAAAATGGGGAATCTTTTAATATCTGCATTTACTAAACGATTGACGTGGATAGAGTCAGAGTATGCTCATGCATTTCATTTTTGGTAATTCGTGTTGACCTGTGATAGGTGGCACCTCGGTAAATAGTACTTTGGCCTGTGATAGGCGGTACATTTACGATTTACGTTTTTGGTAAATCGTGCGGACCCGTGATAGGTGGCACCTCGGTAAATAGTACTTTGGCCTGTGATAGGCGGTACTTTTACAATTTACGTTTTTTTCTTTTAGTAAATCATGTTGACCCGTGATAGGTGGCACCTCGGTAAACAGTATTGGTTTGTGATAGGCGGTATGTTTACGATTTACACTTTTTAGTAAATCGTGTTGACCCGTGATAGGTGGCACCTCGGTAATTTAGTACTTCGGCTTGTGATAGGCGATACGATTATGATTTACGGCCCTTCAAGGAGGATTTTGGTTTGGAATTCCGAGTCCATGCATTTTGGCATATACGCATTACATTAGGGTGCTTGGCACATGAGTCGTGTTTGATTCAAGATTATGATTGAGTGTTTGAACTTGAGATGTCGTGGTAATTGCGTTGTAATTGCTAAGTATTATGTTTTGAAATTGTGTGTAATAGTGGTTGATTGCAAAACCATTTCAAAACTTAAGTTGTCGTGGTAATTGTGTTATAATTGCTAAGTGTTTTATTTGGAGTTGTGTGTAAGTGTGATTGATTGCAAAACTATTTCGAAACTCAAGATGTTGTGGTGATTGCGCTATAATTGCTAAGTGTGATTGTTTGGATTTGTGGGTAAGTGTTTATTGATTTCGAAACCCTTTGAAAAGCTGAAACATGCTGAATTTTGTTGTTTTTCTGTTGCTGTCTGATGTGTATTCGAATACAGACATGTTCTTTTTCCCATTGACTTACTGCGTAGTCGAATACAGACTGTTGTAGTCGAATACAGACATGTTGTTTTGCCACTGACTTATTGTGTAGTCGAATACAGACTGTTGTAGTCGAATACAAACATGTTGTTTTTGATGTTGAATGCTGAAACAACCTTTTATTCGAATACAAATATGTTGTATTCGAATACAGCAGTGTTGTTTTGTTAAAAACTTCATTATTCAACCTTGTTTATGAATTTTTAGCATATGGAAACCCTTTTAAGGTGCATGATAAGTTGAAAGGTTATTTTGTGCATTTAAAAACTTAAATGTTATGTGTTAATTGTTAATTTCGGTTGGTGATCCTTTACACTATTGTGGAAATCTGGGTTGTGCCCTCAGATGAGAACCAGGACAATCCTACCGGTTTGTACCCTGTGGATGATAATGTAGTTGGGAACACCTAATTGGAGCTATGTTAGGAGGATCTTGCGGGGTGCGTGAAGATCACTCGGGATGTATAGTTTTTTGTAGAATGATCAGATTAGATTGACGTATAGGGACAAGATGTCTTTCTTTTGGGATGTGTTTATTTTAATTTGGAAGATTGTACCTATACCAATATTGTCAGCATGACAATTTATTTTTGATGGGTTCTATGTACCACTTTTTGATGTGTAAATACTTTGGATTCGTATTTCAAAAACTATTTCGCTGCTTGTAAATTATGTTGACTTAAATATTCATCCAAAAGTATTTTCCTTATTTATTTCTTTGTTATTATGAATATGTTTTGAAAAAAAAAATGCACTCTCGTTGTTAAAAATCGGGGTGTTACAAAATGAAGCTTAGAAGTTGAAGAAAAATGAAAGTTCGTGTTTATGGGTTTTGGCTTTTCAAAACTGGAAGCTCATGTTCTGTTTCTCTTTTCTTTTTTAGATATTTGTAAAAATTATCAAAATATCCATCACTTCTCAAACTACTTTTTCAGAAAAATATTTTATCTCTCCGCAATTCAATTGGCAAATAAATTTATTTGAAAAACGTTGCATCTCAGAAAAAAAAAAAAAATTCGACAAAAGATTAACTGTACTTAATCTAATTTATTTGTCGACGAATAATTTTAATCGGAGCATCAAAAGATATTTTTGGGCATTAAACTCACAAAATAACAATAACTTGGCTAAAAAGCCTTAGAGTTCAATACCAAAATACACCAAGTATATAAATTAGAATTTAAAACTATGGGTCTTACACAACTTATCCAAGGTACATGTCTCATAAGTGATACTCCTTTATTTGTGTTATTTGATTGTGTTGCCACTCATTCCATTGTGTCTCTTGATAGTGTTAGACGTTTAGGACTACTTGTGTCTCTTTTGCAATATGATTTGATTGTGAATAACCCTACTAGTAATTTAGTTGAACCTCTAGCGTTTTTCTTGATATTCTGATCCATGTGTGTGAAAGGAACTTGCAAGTTGACTTAATGTGTTTACCTTTGCATCTAGTCGATGTGATTTTCAATATGGATTGTCTATCTGACAACCATGTCCATATATCTTGTAATATATAGATGAATACAAAGATACCATAAGTATTGCCTCTGATAGCGCAAAGGCTTGTCGCAGCTCATTTACCTATGATGAACTCAAACGTGAATTATGATAGTCTTCCTATGCCTCTGATAAATGTGACAATAATTTTTTCTGCCTCTGCCTATAATAAGCCTTATAAGATTTTTTCTGCCTCTGCCTCTGCATATCATAAGCCTTATAAGATTTATTCTGCCTCCGCCTCTGCCTCGAAATAGTGTGACATAAATTTGTTTGCATTTGTCTTTGACAATCACATCAAGTGTCTAATCGTCTCACTTCAAAGTTCCATCCTCTACAAAGTCAACACTTTGAACAAAGTCGACGCTTTAAAGACCAATTTGCATATCCTTTGATACACATCTTGCATCAGCTAGCTGTCTAAAGATCTGAAGACACTTTTTAAACATTGTTCGCTTTGCTAAAGTACAACAGCCAAATCATTCCACAAAGATATAATGGGAAGCTTCATCAATTCTTCTGATATTGTGCAATCAATACAACATCTAAAAACCCAATTTGCACTCTATAAAGGGCATGCCTCCATTAATGTCGAAATATACAACAACAAACAATACACTACATACAAGAAACAAGCGTTAATCACATTTCTAAAGCAAATATTATAAACATTTCAGCGAAAGCTTATTCAGATAATCTCCAAAACATCTTTGTTGTAACATAGCCCAATAGTGGTTGTCTTCCTTAACAGTACTAAGCTAGAAGGTTGAGTAGGTTGAACACAATAAGTGTCACTTGTAGGTGTTCAGGTGTAAGTCTGATTCAGTGACACTTTAGTGGATTAAATCTAGCAAGTTGATGGGACTATACGTATCTATCGTGTTGGTGGTAAACCACAATAAACTATTGTGTCTATCTGCTCTATTTTCACACTCATGCTTTATCTTTTTTACTTAGAGTATAGCCACGCAAAAAGTTTTGTAAAAACACAATGCAAACCCCATTTTTTTGTGTGTTCTTTTTGTTCTACAGAGATAACGTATTCCCATAGTTAAGGTTGAAGATCTGTGTGTATCTTTTTGCAACAAGAAGAACTTTTAAGCTGTCAATATTTCCATTAGGTCCAACTTTAATCGTATAGACCCATTGACAACCAATTCTGGTTTTTCCATCAAGTAAGGGTACTAACTCAAGTGCCACTGGAGTGCAAATAAGTCATCTCATTAGCAATTGTCTGTCACCGGTCAGGATCGGACATAACTTCACATGTAGTTTCTAGGAATAGATACAAAATCCAAGGAAAGCATAAAACCAAGACTCCACTTTGATTTTCGTGTTTTGAGTTTCATGAACCCACTCAGAAGCGCATCTCTGTTGATTCTGTTAATGCAAGCAATGCTCTGTCTAGTTTGGCTTTTATGACTACATCAAGCATCTTTTGGGGAAATATGTTTGAAATTGACTTTGGATGTGGAAAGGGTAGATAAGGAAGCAGATTGCAGAAAAAGTGATTGTGGGTTAGAAAAGGACGGTCGGAGTTAGGGAGTATGATCTTCTTGGGTTTTGGCTAGAGCGGTAGTGTGACGTAGGAGATGTCTTCAGCCAAGGCTTCTAACTTTGCTACAAAGGCGATGATAGTCACTTGTTTGTTGCAGCCAACATATGTATCACATGCTTAGTGGAAGAAGTTGAATTCGTCTAAGTCACTTTTTATTTAATATTGAGCTATGAACTTCTTATCGAACACTTCTTATCTGCTAGACTTTCCAAAAACTAGTGAATTCATATCTTTGTTTTGTTTGGTAATGACATTATAATTTTATGTAAACGGAAGATGAAGTTAGTTCAAGAAATTCAATCCATTTTTTTTATTGATAAATTTGCTTATTAATCAATTTTATTTATTTTTATTTTTTTAGAATACTAATTAATCAAAGTTGTTTATCGGTTTTTCTAAAACCTTAAAATACATGTCTATGTTATTATCGTATTATTCGATCGTTGTCCAACTTAGATATATATAAAATTATTATTCATATTATCAAATTATAAACTTACATTCTAATACTACATTTTTATACTCCTTTATACATATTATAGTAATATTGGACATGTGTCCTTTTATTTAATTTGTAATCATAGACTATACATGATCCAAGTATATTAATGTTGAGCAGATATCCTACAATCATTTTACATCTAAAATACATTATTCTATGTTAGTTATAATTAAAAGTTGTTATCAATTAGGGATGAGAATAGGCTAGGTCGTCCGTTAGGGGTTTATGGTCTGACATATTTAATAAAAAAAAAGCTAGGTTCAGGCTATTTTTAAAGTATATTTATTTAAATAGGTCAGACTTAGGCTTATAAAAAGCCTATTAGGTCTGACAGGTCGACCTATATATATATATATATATATATATTTTATTATTTATAAATGTTATTTTATTATTATTTTATTAATATAATTATTTCCTATTTTAAATTTTATCAATTAGGCAATCACTAAGTAGTCATTCTATATTCGGTAGCCGATCCATATTTGATAGAGATTCATATTTGGTAGTTGTTTCATATTCGGTAGTCGTTTCAGAAAGAAAAAAATTATTCTTTGAAACTAAAAATTATTTTTTAGGGTTTAAAGGATGTTTGTTTCAGATTTTTTTAAAATTATTTTGTTAGAAAAATTATTTTTTGTATAATATATATAGATATGCACATTGTATTGGTATGTGGAGAGCATCATGTAGTATAAGTAGAGCATTTAAATATTTTAATGTGAATAAGACTTTTAAATAGGCTTTCAGGATAGGCCAGACTTTTAAAAAAGTGAGGTCAAGTCAGAAAAGAAAAACTACGATAGGCTGTAGGCCATACTTAAACCTAAAAAATTAATCGTAGGTTAGACTCAGACCTTTCAAAGCCTGATCTAACTTATTTCCACCCCTATTTACAGTATTCAACAATTTAAATAAATATAAGTACTATTAGTTTCATTACATATGACATATTGCTTACATAATTTTATTGTAATTATAATTAAAATAACTTACCGTCAATATTATTAAATAAATTATTATAATTATAAAATTACATTTAAAAGATTTCCAATAGATATTTACATAAAAAATTAAAAATCCATATTATAAGCAAATACAATTTATTATGTATTAAAAAATGTACATTTGGAAGCTTTTGCATGGTTTTAAAAGGTTACTACAGTGAGACAATGAGAATTGTTTTAGGCATAAAACATATGTAAAGGAAGAATAACTGGTACGCTGGATAGAGTCATGGTTAGACCAACTTTACCAAGAGATTCTCAATTATTTTGGTGATCCATGTCGAGATAATTGAGGAGGTCTTTTCCATATTTTAAGAAAAATGAACATATAGTTTTCCATACTTTAAGGAAAAGGAATGAAAGTTAAGGATTGTTTTTAAAAAACAAAATTATACATCATGTCAGGCTTAAAATGGCATCTAGTGAAAATTATTTGAACTACCCTTCCCTTTTTTATAGAACTGAGATTATTATCTCACTTCCTATTTTTATGTATTATAGCATATAAGAGGATTTAAGGCTGGAATTCGAGCATCAGAGAATAAGACTTTGTAGTAGTGTTTTGTTGAAATTGTAATTTATTTTATATTTTAGTACATCAGAGGATATTTGTAGGCTATGTATCATATAGTTACAATGATATTTCAATGACTATACTTAATGAGAATTTTTTATGATTGCCTTTGCAGTATTAGAATGTATGAATTATTCATATTCTAGACACATGGTGATGGTTATTACACATTGACCCAAATTTATAAAATTTCATTTGATATCATTTGTTGAAACCAATCCATATTTTTCATAACAGAAACAGCAATGGAAGAACGATCAACTAAGTAGAGGACGAAGGTTGAAGAAAACTTGTGGAATTAACTTTAAGAATTTATCCATCTCTTCTCATTATATATTGTAAGGCTACTATTCGTAGCTAATTCTTTCTTTGTTGGAATTAGATTTAATTAGCTATACTCTTTTCTATCTTTTTCGATCTAAGTTTTATATATATGTGTGTGTATATATACTAGTTATTAATAAATATTAATGTTCATCTTTGATTTTAAGGCTTTTTACTACTTGATCAATCATGAAATGATATTTGAAATGAATGATTATTAAAAGATATTTTTTTATTTTGATTTAGAATAAACATCAATATATTGAGGTTGAAACTTTTTTTATATATGTTTTTATGAACTTCTTATGGAACATCCCTCGTCACTTTGGAAAAAATCTAGGTCTTAAGTTATTTGTTTTGAATCTACATAGTCCATATATTCCTAATTTTTGGGGATTTTGTGTAAAAATTTGGGACCCCATCCTTTTTTAGCCTTCCTAATCAACAAATCTCTTTTTAAGTGATGGTGGATCAAAACATTTTTCTACGTCTCAGTTATCTATGCTAATACTTTCCATAATTTCTTTGGCCAAAGTGGAGGAAGGGATGACAAAGTGGAGCAATTTAGGCTTCTCTCTTATCAATTTTAGATTTGAGTTGGTTTCCAAAGTCTTATATGCTAGACTTTTAAAAAGCCAGTGAATTCATATCTATGTTTGTTTGGTAATGACATTATAACTTTATGTAAAATTCAAGGAAAAGAAAATTTGAATTTGATACCTTTAAGCAACAAAGACTAGCTCTTACCATTGAGCTAGCACTTCAATAAATTACTTGTGAGTTCATATTTTAAAAGAAAAATTAAAGTTGATTTATATGCAACTCATTGCCAACAAAATTATCCAAACATACCTTTTGGCAAGACCATTTGCATTATAAGATTGATTAAAAATTATCCAATAAGATTGATAAAAAAATACCCACCATAGTCATTAGGACCTAGAGTTGACGAGTTGTTTAAATTAAAGACAACATTCTTTACTTAGTCAAAGAAACATTCTAGTAAGCATGGCATTATGTGCTGCTTTAATTAATAATTTTTTTTCTTAATAAATTTTATAAAACCTATATAATAAGACCCTCAATTTTAAATTTCAAATAACTTAAAAAATACTAAAAATGTTGATAATTTAAATTTAAATATATTTATTACTTATATTTAATCGTAGAGTTTTGTATCATATGTTACCGTGATGTAAATCTGATCTATATAGTAATTTAAATTCAATTTTTAAATATATAATTTCTAAATTGTAATAAATGATACGTAAAGTTATATAATTTAAAACATTTAAACGTTCATCTCTCAATGTAAAATACAATAGATTGCTAATAGTGTTTAAAAATATTATTAAAATCTTTTAATTATTATTTTTACTTAAATAATTAATTTAATATTTAAATTAAGGATAATTAATATTATGACACTTATAAATGTTACGACATAAGAGACAAATTTTTTTTCTTCATTAAACAGAGCTGTCTTTTGTTTTAAAAAATTAGACTACATAAAAATGATTGTATAACATGAAAATAATTAAAAGGAAATTTTGTGAAAGAAAGCAAGGAAGATCAAAGTCACAATTTGTTATGGTCAAGGAAAATATATCAAAAATTATAATCTATTACTTTATTATTTTTATTATCCAATCCAAATAAATTTCAATGGAAAATATACTACTAAAGTTACATACGAAGGGTATTATTCTCTAGATCAAGTTGCCTCTCTTCCACAACCTTAGGGTTCCAAGGAAAGCATTCTTCATACTCCGGTTTTTCAAAACAAGGTCCTTTTTTATATACTTTCCAATGACATTGGTACTTGCATTTATGTGTATCTCTTGTTTCAACATAAATATCAAAGTAGTAAAATTCATTCAACCATGAAAATCTACAAAAATATAACTTATTCTCTAACAAAAACTTAGGCCTAAAAGAGAAGGTGAAAGTTTCTCCTAAATGTAGTGATTGAAACCCAAGATCATGATTTTTATCTTTACAATGAAGACCAAGCTGATCGGTTATGTTGCTTGTAATGTAAACATGTACATCCTTAGTATATATAGCGCTTTGAGTGTCCTGAAACTGTAAAGCAACAAGAATAGTTAGCAACATAGAAACTAATAACACAATTTTGGAGTTTGAAATCTTCATACTTGCACAATAGAGTAATTGATACTATGATAATGGACATATGTCATGTTTATAAAGGAGACTTTTTCATTGCATAATTTACTTTGAAATATGGATAGATTTATTTTTTTAATTAGTGAATTGTTCTCAAATTATTGTGTTATTTTAATGTGTCACGTGGGAGATTGTTAGTAACTTTATAATGTAGATATAGTATAGATACAGGGATTGATTAGTGTAATTTTATTTTCCATTATCATATCACTTAAAATATTTCACATTAGTAAAAACTACTTCAAAAGAGTTTTTATAAAACAGAAATCTATTCAGCAATAAAAAATAA